>CAFUXE010002245.1:239381-250448 GCA_903364295.1 Serranus cabrilla | reverse complement strand
CATCCATCCATCCATCCATCCATCCATCCATCCATCCATGATTTAATTTCATTTTCGTTTTTACTTGGTACGTCAATTGTGAGAAATATTGCTGAAATGTGATTCTTTCTTTGTCCCTTTTGGCTGCTCCAAGCCCCTGTACCGTAACAACAAGTATATACGCGCATAATCAGCCAAAGCTGTGTTGGTCGCAATAAATTAGCCTTTGAGATTTCACTGAGCTGAAAAATGTGCAACATGTTTAATACTCTTTAAAAACGGACAAGATATTTCCTTGCTAATGGCAAACGCAGATGAGCGACGGAGACCAACATCGCCCTTTCACTTGTCTTCCCTCTGGCAGCAGTCTGCGCTGTCTTTTCTATGAAGCTCTCATAAAACTGTCTGAAACCTTGAGCATCCAAAGTTACGTAAAACCAGCTCCACTGTGTCGTATCCGCGGTGGAGAGCAACATAACCGACAGACACTTACCGGAGTTTCGCTGGGCAGCTGTTGAAGCGTCTGTTACTTTAGCCTCCTTCCTCCTAGTAATATGTCGTCCGCGAACGAGCCGGCTCTATGTACCGATTCTTCGTGGCGACCGAGAAAGGCAACTCCCGTTGGGTAGAACAGATTCTTCAGCAGCTCGTGCTCATCTCTGCAGACTTCTCAGAATCCATGCAGACAGGAGCCAAAAAGCCCTTTCATACTGCCGTTTCAAGCCGCGATATTTACGCCTCTGTAACGCCTTCAGAGGTTGTAACAGGGGCGTTAAATTGGTGGGACTGTTGGAAATGGATCACAATAAATCGTCCAATATGACAAGGGCACATATATTATATATATCTACTGCAATATAGCGGGACTTTTGCGGAACGCACTATGAAAGGGCCGAAAGACAGCACGTGTAGTCGTACAGGCCAGGTACACACAGAGTGACAGAGAGATGGGGGAGCCAGATTTAAATGATAATTGATTAAATAAGCGAAATGAAGAAATGTGTGTTCGGTCGTTAATTTAAAAGTTTGATTAAAATGTTAAACAATGGTAACTGGGTTTTTTTTTGTAACAAAGAATAAAAAGCATAAAAGTGAGTCTTTTATGAAAACACTGAATGACAAATTGCTTCCCTACACACAAACCATTCATACTTGCTAAATTAGGCTAAAATAGAAGGCTCAGAGTGATACTAAATGAAGAGCCATTTGAGAGCCGTTTTGCAACAGTAAGAGCCGGCCTTTCTAAGGGAGCCGATCAAAAGTGCCGAATCTTTGAGCAGGGGGGTTGCTCCCATCACTACTACTTCCTCTTCTTCTTGCGTGCTGCGTTCACGTGCTCTAGGTCTGAACAGTTCACTCAGCAGAATTGCTTATCGGCTGTCCGCTGGGCTATCATTAATATAAATGGTAAATGGACTACACTTATATAGCGCTTTTCTAGTCTTTGCGACCACTCAAAGCGCTTTTACACTACAGACTTGTGCAGTTTGGGGTTCAGTATCTTGCCCAAGGATACTTCGACATGTAGGCTGCTATGGTCAGGGATTGAGCCACCAATTTACCGATCAGTGGGCGACCGCTTTACCAACTAAGCCACAGCCGCCCAAATTAATATACAAGTGTTTATACAATTAATTATTATACATATTAATCATATCATGCATTAATCATTCATTCACATAAATGCCGAGAAATAACAGAAATCGTGTATACACATCTTCATATAGGTGTCAGTGATGTTGTATGATCAGACACCATGGGTGTATTTCAGAAAGCGGGTTTTCTGTAAACCCTGATTAGAGGAAAACACTTGTTTTTTTTTGTTCCAGAAACACAGTTATTAGTTCGTTACAAGAGGACTGTGTAAGTTAAGTTATGCACATCAGTCGTATTGCTGAACAGAAACGTTTAACCTACACAGCACCAATGTAATCCTCCGCTCAGAAATAAAACCCCTGGATGTCCATTTTGCGAGTGGAAGTCCTTCTTTATTTTTATTTTATTTTAGTTAACACCTTGACACTGAATACAGTCTCGGTGCTGACAGGCAAATGTCAGTTTGTTAGAGGTTGTAATAAATTGTTTAATGTGTAATTTCAGTTTAAACTAAGGAAATGTAGCTTCAGTCTTCTAAATCACTGTATAAAACTTTACTGTTTAAAAATAATTGAAACTTTCTTTTTCTACATACAGTACACATTGCCCGTAGGTCATCTACATGCATTCATATATCTAAGTATGCTGGATTAAAATGGAGGGTCTACCTTTTATTTACCTGTTGCCATGGTGAAACGTAAAATCTGCACTCCATTGATGAAGGCTCAGGCTGAACACTGTCAGAATTGATTGAATTAACTCAAATCAGCTGTTAGAGTTATTCAACTCAGAGTTCAGGGTTTAGGTCAGAGTTTGATAAACTTGCTTTCTGGAATACACTCCACATCTCCTTATCTGTGCAAGCAGTGCTGCCACAACTGCTGCAATGGGCCACACTAATGATGATGATAGAATTATGATCTTAACAATGTTAGTAACAATAATATACTCAACTCATCAATATGTTTCTTTATTTCCTCTTTGGAACCACATACATAACGCATTTGTAGATTTTCAAACCTGAGGCAGTGTTTGTAGAGTCATCACATCATCATCAAAATGTTAAGTAGAACACAAATACATTTATAAGCAGGAAAACAGGTGTGCACTATATTGGTAAATGAGAATTTTAACTGATTTACTGATATAATCCTTTGGTAAGTCTGTATAGTCAGGTTTTTTTCAGGTAGACTTTGATTTTGTTCAAATAATAATAACTCAAATGGATTGGAATGTGTCCAAATCACCTTTCTTTCAACACAGCCCAACATTCATACATGTGGGCAGAACACAGTGATGTCACACTCACCTGCAACAAAACACATTGCAGAACATGAACAGCTACTTGGGTAACATGTCTATAATGTATGCTAAAAGTTGCTCTAGTCTCCATTAGTATAAACACACCTTCTGCACAACAGCTTAGTTAAGGACGACTGACTACACAGCCGTGATAATTATCACATTCATGAGTATGAACTAGAAGTCCACACATCGGCCTTTTCTCTCCCAGTCTCCGTATCGGGTAGGCTCCGGACCCCGAGGACCCCCTTTCTCCTTGGTTTCAGGGTTCACATCATCAGGGAACCCTGCAGAACAACAGAGGGATGGTTCAATTTGAAAAATGTTCTCCCACAACTAATTTCCTTTAAAAACTGTATTTACTGTCAAAACGATCACTTCATGTTTACATGACTACAGCTGCACTCATTTGGAATGTCAGATCCAATAACAATAATGCCAACAGCTCAACCAACAGCTTCACCCTGTCAATAAAATAATTGTGATTAAAAATAGAAACATCAGTTTTACAGGCTTTCTAATATACAGATACATAAACATATTCATTCCTCTATCTGGCTTCACGGTTCTATTGTTGTTCATTCCCAGTCAAAGAAAATCTTCTACTACTGATCAGTATAGTCAATATTTTCATTATTTCCACTTTTGGAAACTATACAGTGCATCCCTAATATGCATTAACATTATTATTATTAGTGTCTACTAATGAGCTGAATGCGGTTACAGATCCAGTTTACGTCCTAATACAGCAGAGCTTTGTAGGTTGCCATGGTGGTGTTTCAGTCGCAGTTTGAGGTGTGAGTCTCACTCTGCAGGGTCGCGGTGCTCTTCTCCTCTGGGTTGTCTAACCGACCCTGGGGGGTTTTAGCTTTCTTCAGCGGCTCCTTGTCCTTCACTGCCCCGCTGGCTGCCCGCGAACACCCTGGACAAAACACCGTGTACACCACCAGAACAAAAGTTACAGCTGTGTGCTGCTCCGAGAAACTACAGGCCCAGCAGTACAGACAGACAGTCCAGCTGTGCGTTAACGTTTCATCACATAATGCTGTAGGACAAAGCGCTGACCTGACAAGACAGTGTCCACCACTGGTCTCCGGGACAGGACCAGTCTGCCGGCTGAAGAACAGAGTCGCGGGACAAACATGACGGCAGGTGTCTCGACTGTGTCTTCTCTGCCGCTTGGACACTTACAAAACTGTCTTTATGCCGTTGTGTTGTTGCTTGTCGCGCTTCATTTACGGCATTCTCATCATCATCGCGCGACGGGAAACAACCCCTTTACAATGTTTACTCGCCGCCAGCAGGGGGAGACAAAGCACTGCATGTCCACCACGACCGACAGGAAGACCGGGGACGGCTGTAACGGACGGGAACTGCTAACCCTTATCCTCTTCTTCAAAATTTGTAATGAGGCTGGTGGAGTTTGTTTAAGAAGAGAAGCCGTAAACTGTTATTATTGCCTACTGTACCGCACACATGGACAGCCCATGACTCCTATTAACACAGGCAGTAGGGCTGCTTTTTTAAAAAGTGAGCTTGTTATAAAAAATGTTTTATTTTTGTACATAATGCAGGCTGTAGTTTCAGAGATCCTGAGCAAGATAAAATAGCTCAAACAAGAGATATTGACACTGTAGTAATTATAATCAAGTATTTATTATACAAAGATATGTATTTATGTATTTATTTTTTTATTTATTAATGCTAAACTGTGAACCAAAAAGTATTTATTTTTTTATTAATTATATATGAATTGGTATCTATTTATATACTGACTATTTGTATTAAAGTCAAGTGTTAAATCTATATATTTATTTATTTATTTATGGTAAACTATGGACTATATATAAAACAAGCACTTTTGTTATTTTGAACGACTTATGAATTGGTGTTTACTTATAATAATGTAAAGGTCTCTTAGCCCATGTACAGTGGTGGAAAAAAGGTTTTCGTACACCCCATGAATTTGTGAAATATTGCATTAAGAATCACTCTTAGGTCTTCAAGTGCAACTTCTTTTAATACAGTCACAGCCAAAATGCTAAACAAATCCTAAAAAAAGCCATTAAAAACTTAAAATTGACTGATGCCATAAAAATTCATAATCAATATTGAGGATTGGGTCATCTTGGTACCAGTGATCCACTAATGAAGGTCATGCTTTTATTAAAAGACACAATTTTTGTTGCCGTGCTTCCTGTCTATACTAAGCCAGCCCATTTGAAAGTTCTTCAGAGACAAAAATGGAAATCGCAGGAAACACATCTGAAGATACAGATTCTCAGCCAGGAAGAGTACAGCTGCCGCCAGATAGCTAGGAAGTGCAGATGCAGTCCTTCAGCAGTTGGATTCACTCTGCAGAAATACAGACAAAACAACAACTTGGAAGACAAACCAAGATCTGGGCGTCCAAAGGTTTCTTCAGCAAGAAATGACGGCATCCTGATCCGCATGTGCAGGGAAAACCGCTGACTGACATCACAGGAGCTTCAGCAGCAGTGGTCAAACCAAACTGGTGTCCAGTGTTCCACCCGCACTGTACGTGGCCGACTTTTACATCATGGCTTAAGGTCCTACAAGGCTGTCAAGAAGCCCCTGATCAATGAGAGACAGAGGTTAGCCAATCACACAAGAACTGGACAGCCAGGAACTGGAAGAAGATTCTGTGGTCAGATGAGTCCAGTTTCCAGCTTTGTCTTCCTCCTGCTAATGTGAGGGGACGCAGAAGGCCAGAAGAAGCTTTATCTCCAGCATGTTCAGGACCTGCTGTCAAGCATGGTGGAGGCAGTATCATGGTTTGGATGCATGAGTGCTGCTGGTGTTGGTCATCTCACTGTCTGTGATGGAACATTGAACTCTCCAAGTATTGTGCAATTCTCCAAACCCACATGCTCCCTTCTGCACGTGCACTGTTGGATGTTTCAACAAGATAATGCCCCTTGCCACAGATCCAGGGCCAGTAGAACCTGCGGCAGGAGCACAGGATCCAGGTCTTAGAGTGGCCAGCTCAATCCCCGGACATGAGCCCCATTGAAAATCTGTGGTGCATTATCAAAAGGTCTGTTTCAAAGCGTAAACCAAAGAATTTAGAAGAATTAAAAGCAGTAATTCATGAAGAATGGGACCAGATTACCCCTGAACAGTGTGGAAGGCTTGTGGGGAACATGCCAGCCAGGATTAGAGCTCTACTGGTGCTAAAGGAGGGACTACTAAATATTAATTTGATGATGTGATGGTTTATTTATTCTTTGTTCAGGTCTGAACACATTCTCTGTTATTTCATGACTTTGATGCCGACAATGTTGAGAAGTGACATATTGAAACTGTCGACAATTTAGTTTTGTTAGTTTTTCTTGTAAGCAATAAATAAAACATTTGTTTGTCTGTCCGATACAGGCACGCCTTTTGAAACACAAAAAAGATTTTTCCACAAATATTTAATGATAATATTTTATATTGTGTAAGATTACAAGGGTGTCTGAAAACTTTTTCCACCACTGTATAGAATTCAGACTCTTCATCATCAAGACTCTCTATGCCTCTACAGAAGTTGAGTGTAGCTGCAGAGCTTGAGGGGCGTGGCTTAAAGGAATAGCAAGATAAGGTCTCAAACAGTTGCAGCACTTTTTTCTGGCAACTTATGCTCATAGCATGCATCCCCAGCCAGCTTCAAGCCATATCTAATGTACGGGATGGTGTTGAGGGTCTGCAGGGACATGTAGTTCTTTAGTTGGATTTTCACTACGCTCATTTGACTGAAAAGTCTCTCTACTTCAGTATTTGAGTGTGGGAGAAAGAGGACAGAGACTGCTGTGGTAGCTGACTCCTCCAATGGCAGGTGGCACTGTATTGAGTAGCCCCAGCCACCACTATGTATGTTTGTGAAAGGGTGAATGAGCGCAGTCTGTAGTGTAAAAGCACGTCTCTGTCAGTGGCTACAACAGTAGCTTACCATCACCAGAGTGTGCCTGGAGTGAATGAATAATGGACTCAATGTAAAGCACTTTGGGTGCCTTGAAAAGCGCTAAATAAATCTAATCCATTATTATTATTATCTGTATGCTTTTAGATTTCTCTTTATTGGAACCAAAATAGATCCAGACCAGAGATAGACAAAAAATAAGTGGACAGAGGACAGGACAAAAGGTTGCTTTTAAGATCCTTGGTTTTCTGTCAAATACTGAGAAGGAAAGAAAAGTGAATGTGTATCGTGCAGAGTGGTATACTTTTCTCAACTTGCTTCATCTTTATCAGCCCTGGTGAGTGACCACCTCTCTCCACAGGGTAAAATTTGTCTGTGGAATTCCAGAGGTTTCAGTGGAGCTCAACTGCAGCAGCTCGGTGTAGATATTGAAATTCTCCTTTACGTTCCCCTTCAACCTTCAACCACTCCTGGACAATGTCACATCACACACACGCACACACACGCATGCGCACACGCACTTAAAGAGATATTTACCTTTACTAGTAAATAGCCAATACTTATATACTATATGGTAATAGTACATGTTCTACAAGCAAATCAGCTCACTCAGTGTGTTGTTTCAGTAATCTGTTCTGTAAATGAATTGTGGAAACAATATGATATGATGACATTAGAAAAAGAAAATGTACTTTTGAATGCTTTAGAAGTATGTACTACGATACTTTAACTCAAGTTAAATAAGACTGAATTTCTTAGATCTGTATTGTAGTAATATTTGACCTGGAGTATCTATATGCTCAGGGTTACTTATCATGTATACCTGTTCAACTATTTGTTTACACAAATATCTAATCAGCCAATCACATGGCAGCAACTCAATGCATTTAGGTATCAACATTTTGTGCAGTGGCATATCTGGTAAAAAAACAACAGAAAGTGTGTTATGTACAGTATCCTTTCTTCTAAAAAAGAATTTAAAATACTAGTGAACAAAAAACATATTGTTACATCCTTATCTGAAAAATCTTTACAAGCTTTTCTTTGCGTCCCCACGTGTGCACAAACCCCCTCAGTATATCTTGGAGCATATTATTAGAGCTGCTACCCTGCTTCTTGTTTTACCATTTCAAAATGCCACCTTTTTTAGCCTATAGTGCACCCTGGAAAACACGCGCCTCAGGGGGGTGTGCCACCAAAAATGTGGTCACATGATGAAATGAATGACCAGGAAACACAGCACACAGGAGTTACAGAACATAGGAGCAGTATTTGTACAAAGAGCCCAAAACTCCAGTGTCACTGTTTCAGTACACTTGAACAATATCTAGCATTAGAGAGACATTACTGCACACCCAAGACTTGCTCTCCCACAATCCACAGCCATTACTGGCCCATGTGTCGGCTCTGTATCAAACTGCTGACCTCAGATCAGCTACTCTAAAAACAATGAGATGAATGAAACCCAGGTTACAAACCCTTACAATATTGAAATAACAATAAATAAATGAAAGTTCATGACAATTCATATGTAATCTTTATTTAAAAAACTGTTAAAAACACATTGTGGTTAAAAAAGGTTTAAAAAAATGCAATGCTCCTTTAGTTAGCCATACCCTTCCCCCACCTGTAAGTGAAGGTATGCGAAAAAAAACACACAGACGACAGCGAGGGAGATGTAGCTAAGGAGCGGAGCTAAGACAGTTTTGGCCAGGTTTTTTCTTCTGCTGGGAGAACTCTGGGCGCACGCGGACAGCTGGGCCTAGGATTCTGCATATGTGTGTGTGTGCGGCTGCTGCAGACAGCGTGCACTTGGACATCTCACTGGTGAGCCTAACTCATGGAATTCTTACCTAAGGAAGCTGAAAGGTTACCAAAAAGCAGCTGGATTGTCAACAATACGGTCAGACTTTTGCCCAGTGACACTTCTTAATTTGCTCCATGAGCGAATAGTTGTTGATTTCTTTCTTCTGATCAAACTTGAACTGAACTGATTGAACTGAACGCAGAATTGAACTGAACTTGATTGATAACCTGATAGGATTTAATGTTGTAATATGTTCCTCTGTCATGTTATTGTTTGAGGTAAGTGTTAATGCCTAAAGGTGTTTATGTATTCAACTTAAAGGGCCCATATGCAATATCCAATGCTCAACTTCGTGTACTTGGACCTCGCCAACGCCTTTGGTTCTGTTCCTCATAGTCTCTTGTGGACTGCGTTTGACCTCTTCTGCATCCCACAGGCTATCACCAGCCTAGTCAAATCCTACTTCCAGGACGTCCAGCTATGCATCACCACTGAGAAGTACACCACAGCATGGCAGGGGTTGGAAATAGGGATCACAGCAGGCTGCACCATCTCCCCTCTGGCCTTCACCATGGCAATGGAGGTCATCATCCGAGCCTCCCGATGGGTGGTAGGAGGCCAGCAGCTGAAAGCTGGTCTTCGTCTCCCTCCCATCAGAGCGTACATGGATGATATGACCACACTCACAACTACCATGCCATGCACTAGATGATTGCTGAAAAAGCTCCAGGAGAACATCAAGTGGTCCCGGATGAAGATTAAGCCGAGCAAATCCAGGAGCATATCAGTGGTCAAGGGCAAGCTGTCAGAGCAGCGCTTTTACATCGGAGAGGAACCCATACCAACAGTGTCGGAGAAGCCAGTGAAGAGTCTAGGACGTTGGTATGATGCCAACCTCAGAGACAGGGATCAGGGACCAGATTAGTCAGGACACAATCTGCAGCCTTGACAGCTTCGACAAGTCCCAACTCCATGGCAGGTTAAAGCTCTGGTGACTTCAATCTGGTTTTCTACCCCGGCTGATGTGGCCTAACCCTCTCACCACTACAAAGAAAAGATGTGGAAAAATGTAAAGGTTTTTAGGTCTGGTCTCTTGATTTTAATTACAGTACCACTCCTCCGAACCTAGAACTGGTCCAGTAGCTCCAAATTCCCTGTGTTACAGCGATGTAAGTGCTACATGAACTTTCACTTTGTAATTTTGTCCAGTAGAAATGACATAAGTATGGGCAAGTAGGCACCTGCTCCACCTGTTGGTAGGCCAGTAGGTTGTTATCAGCTCATCCAATGGGCTACAATATTAACATGTGTTATATATCTCTGCCATCTACCGGCTATATGTAATTACAAACCACATCAAAGTGGAAGAGATATTACAGAGTGTGAAAGCTAAGGGGGAAGCAAAGAAACGGAGCATATAGCATAAGTTGCTCTTAGGTGGTTGGGGTTAGACAAACCGGGACATTCACACAGGAAACCAGCGTTCGTGTCTACTGTCGAAACAAAAGTCGACAATGTTATTTGTCGTAACATCAGTAAATGTCCGTGCGTCACGCTTTTAAGTGACCTGTGTAGCTATGTTGCTTCCAGTACTCACTTTGTCCTCATAATATCTTAAATGTGGGCTTTTTTAACTCCTCGCCAGGGCGTATACCTTACCTTAGAAAAGTCGTTTTGTAGCATAATCTTAAGGAAACTGCAGTCCTTTAACCAAACATAATCAGCAAGCGGCCATGGAATTAGCTGATGATGACCCTCTCAACCTGTTGGCAGGTGGAACAGGCCTCTACTTGCCCATTATTTTGGGCTGATAACTGCTGGTAATGCAATTCAATTGCAATTATCAGCTGTGTCACCATTAACCCTTACACTTCCTTTCACTTTGGACGGTGGAGGGGACATCACATCATTTTTAAGCACTGGAGAGGACCATATCTTCCTTAATTTGGCAATAACAGAGGGACAGAAACTTTAAACAGCTGAGTTTTGTCCTGACTGGTGATGTGACAGGACTAAACCTAAGACAGCCATAATACCCACGTGGCTTTGCTCATACTCTTCATAGTCCCTATGGGAACTCCACGTTTATCTTTCATTGTGTTTCAGATTCTCAGTCGCTGTCATACTTGGAGTGCATACATGGGAAACCATCAGGGCCATTTATATTCCAAAGTCATCATGTCCACGGGTTAAAGGTCAGATAATCCTTTTTTTACACTAATACTATCAGCTTTTGGTGCTAATGATTTGCCTATTTATGGTCATTGTCTTCTGGTCACTTAGGATGGCTTAAAGAAACATATTTAAAGGTCTGGGAGGGTCAAAACCAAAACACAAAATATCAACTTAAGAGTTGATGACATGAAAAGATAATGGTCACAACTTGTTGTCACTACTTATGCCTATGAGTATTGCGCTTTAGTGCTACATAGTCCCATATTTTCCAGATCTAGTTGTAAAT
>CAFUXE010002245.1:220071-232573 GCA_903364295.1 Serranus cabrilla | reverse complement strand
AATAATAATAATAATAATAATAATAATAATATTATTACCAACCGTCTCATAAAGATCGAACAAAAGCTGAAGAATGCTGAATTAAAGCGGAGCTGTGGTCAAACTCATGTCACGCTAAATGATGTGGTAGTGTGTGTGCGACAAGAACCTGACACTATGAGTGTGTCATACAGCAATATCAGCTTACACGCCCGGCTGTGGTATCCATTCAAACTCAGTTATTCTCTGTCCTCAAAAATATCTCCTCACTTCAAAAGCAGATATGTATTGATTCTTCAAATAGCGCTCTGAACAGGCCATCGCAGACACACCATAAACACGTGTGATAGTTATATTATTCTTATATTTATATAATGATATAAATGAATCTGATCGTACTTTAAAACGTCATTAGTAAACACAACATACAGTTCATAAATTATTTTAGGTTCAAAGTAATAAAGTCATCCAAAACGAGCTGTGTGAAAAGCCTAATGTCCCCTTTATTACTCATTCATATAATGAATTGATTAAATTAATAACTTTGTTGGACACAATCATGCTGGAATACTGCCAATCCAATTAATTGTACACATTACTGAAGAAGAACCTTTCCAGCAATGTGATGTTGTCTAAATGGTCCCAACAAGCATGGAAAAATAGGATAAAGTCATTGAAATATATCAGTCTAAAGGGTTACAAAGCTCTTTCTAAAACTCTGGGATTTCCTAAAATCACATTGAGAGACATTGTCTCCAAGTGGAGGAAATTAGAAAAGTGGTGAATTTATCTTCTTTCTGCAATCAAATCAGTGCATCAAGGACTCATCTTAGATGTCACAAAATAACTCAGACAGATATAAGAGAGTACAGGTTTATGTCAACACTCATGATTTCCCTATTATCTAAGTTTGAAGGTTAACCCTGCTAACCGGTCACGTTTTGTTGCTCTGGTTGGTTGTAGCTCTATTCAAAGGCGTTTTGTCTCCTCCTGTTGATAATGCTCCTTTGGAATTCAAGAGTAACCTAAGAGGGTCATGCCAGGCCAACAACAGTCAACTGTAGATGCCACATAGAAGTGCTGTACATCACCTGAAGGCTAGGAACCTGAAGATTAATCTGAGAAGCAGCTCATCCTTATGAGTCAAGTTGTCATGGTTATAAATCTGTAACATAAGTTAAATCATTATAGGAAAATAAGGACTAAGAACATTGTGACTAAATTAAGTCCATTCCTATTATCCTAAATTATGTTTCATGAGTTTGTACAGCACCTTTTGGGCTGATACCATTTGCTTAACAGATTTTTGCAAAATTTAACAACAAAAAAAGAGGCCAAAAATTCCCCCATAACACTATATTAAGACACCAAGGTCTCGAGAAACACCATAGAAAAGTCAATGCTGCGTTTAAAAAAAAAATGTGTTACATATTATAATTTTCTCATATTGATATTGACATTTTTATATATTTCTGTAACTTGGCAATTGGATGGCAAGCACTTCTCTTCTGCAAACTGTTGACAAAGCCCCTTATTGTCAATATACCTCCTGAACGCTCTAGGTCTCTAGTTTGTAGTTGTAAAGTTTCATGAGGTTGTGTTTAGCCTCGAGGTCACAGCAGCTCATTTTATACACTGAGGTCAGATTTCAAGAAATGCTTTCACTGCAATTAAATGCTGACATGGGGACTAATATCATCACCAGGAATAAAATTTGGTTTATTGAATCCAAAAGATTCTCAGCTTTCCAGTCATACCCAATTAACGCCCCCATGCATACTCCAGAATGCAGAAATATTCAAATACAATAGGTCAAAATAACATATTTTAAAAATGTGATGGTGTGTTAGCATAAAGTGGATATGTCTGTAAAGTGGTGACTTGTGGGTACCCACATAACCCATTTTCATTCGTATAATTTAAGGACAGAGGTCAAGGGACCACTTGGAAAATGGGCCTGTCAGCTTTTTCATTGGAAAAATACAACCTAACTTTATTTCTTTTTTTATGATTACTGAGCTCATTCATGCACATCAGTCTTGCGTTTGAACAGAAATATTAACATACACAGCGCCACAGTCCTCAAATCAGAATAAAACAGCTGCCTGACTTTCCTTTGTAAGTGGAAATTCTTATTTCTTTATTACTTACATACTTTATTACTTCGTGTGAGTGAAGTAATAACTTCACTTCACTCCCACGAAGTGCTCTGTATACAGACAGCTGTCAGTCTGTTAGAGCAGCTAACTCATTAGTTCGATGCGTAATTACCTCCGCCAAGGAGGTTATGTCTGTCTGTCTGTCTGTTTGTTTGTTTGTTTGTTTGTTTGTTTGGGTACAACCGGGTATAACCTTAAACAGAATAAGCTACAGATGTGCACAGTAAGACACAGTCCCTGACCTTCCAACAACCTCCTCCCACCCGTTATCATTAAATTGGAGACCCATCTTCTTCTCTCAAGCAGCCCTAGTGTTTGAGGTCCAAATTGCGGTTGTACAGTACTGAAACACTTACTCTACTTGGTGTTTTGAATGAAAGTAAATCTTCCCACTGTTTTTGAAGGTGTAGAGCAGGGGTGTCAAACTGATCCAGTAAAGGGCCGAGTGGCTGCAGGTTTTTGTTCCAACCAAGCAGGAGCACAGGTGATACTGATAATTAATCAACTGAGTGAAGACAGTTCAGCTGATTGAATGATTGGATTCAGGTGTGCTTCTGCCACTCTGCCCTTTCCTGGATCAGTTTGAAACCCCTGTTCTAGATGACAAAAAAACTAATTATAGTATATCCAAAAATTGGTCATAGTGTAGTTCACCCAAAAATGCCTTAAAATGCTGTTGGACCTGGGTAATAGTATAGTATATCCAAAAATATGAAACAAGAAACATTATATTATAGTGTGTCCAAAACTGGAAAAAAATGGCATACTATATTATATTTAAAAATGTCAAAGGAAAAACACCTTATTATAGGATGTCCAAGTGTTGATTTTTGTCAAAAAAATTATCAATCTGTAAAATGCTTACAAATGCTGAAATTGGCTCAAACTGATCCAGTAAAGGGCCGAGTGGCTGCAGGTTTTTGTTCCAACCAAGCAGGAGCACAGGTGATACTGATAATTAATCAACTGAGTGAAGACAGTTCAGGTGATTGAATGATTGGATTCAGGTGTGTTTCTTCTTGGTTGGAACAAAAACCTGCAGCCCCTCGGCCCTTTACTGGATCAGTTTGACACCCCTGTTGTAGAGAATGGACTCTATCAAATGCCTTTTTGGCATCCATTGAGAGCACAGCCTCAGGTAGATCATCAGTGTATTGTGAATACATTTTAGCAGAGAGAGTATGGGTATTCTAAAAGATATGCCATCCTTTCATAAACCCTGTCTGAACATCCAAACGACAAACTATGTCATGAAGTAAGGATAATGGTGGAACATAATGAGACTAACAGAGTCCATGAATAAGTGTGGCTACTCCAGTCCACTGGAGCCATATTGGTGCAATTTTTTTTAATTTTCTTTGAGATGTATTCCGTTTGTTTCTCATCTCATCATCCCAAAATATTCTTCATCTTTCTCAGAAGCAAACACAATGTGCAGTATTGAAATGAAATGTTCATCATGTTACCGGCTGGAGCTCTTAAGTCTGTATCTAAACAAATGTGTTGTTCATCAAAGTTTCCTATTGGTTATAAATAATGCAATGCAAACCGGACTGGGCCGGCCAAACTGGAAATTGACTCCACTCCATATATACATTTCAATTGACTTTATAAAGATTCTTATGAAAATGACAGCTGTAAACACTGCAAACAAGTCAAAATCTTTTTAGACAAGTGTTCGTCCTACCCCCTGACATGAACGCAGCACGATCCTGGCTGAGGTTTACCTTTGCAGAGTGTCAGATCCTGGCTGTGCTTTGAGACTGACAGAAGTTAATAAAGCCTGTCCGTGTCGGCTCTGAAATAACAGTTTGAGGTACTCAGATGCAGAGATAGGTGAGGGATCATCCTGTTTGTATAGTAACACAGGAAAACCTGGGAATCAGTGGTGTGGACTCAGAGAGCCCCACAGCAGGAGGAAACACAAACACATATGGTCATGTTGTAGACTTATTATGCGTTGTCAGGGATACAGGCTTTTTGGTTGTCTGGGTGAAGTATGTTTGGTGTCACATCATCAAGAACTATTAGCAGGCAAACATCTTTCAAAGCTTTGAAGATGTGGGAAAAGATGCACTTGAAGGCTTTGCCGTTGATTTCTGGTCACCAACGTGTTGAACAATCCTTAACAAAGAATGTAATAGACTACCTTCTAAAACATAAAGCACCCTTTCTTGCAACATTAAGTTTACAAATGCTTTGTCATTTGTTGATCATATCTCACAAAGTAAGTTGCTTGAGTACTGTAATATATAATAATATAATATATAATATTTTTTTTATGGAAATTTCTGACCTTTAGACCTGAAAGACAAATATTGTTCTTTTTCTTGAAGGTTCCAAGGATTAATTTTATTTTATTTTCTAAAATGCATTGGGCTATATGCTGTGTAGTATTTAACAGATCAATGGGACAGGTTATAATCAGGCTATTAGCTTGTGCGTTTTTTTATTGTTACCTTTTTAATGTTTTGCTGCAGCATCTAAATCTTCCTGAAACACACAGTGACGTCAGCAGATCAGAGCAGACAGTAAGGTGAACCAGGTGAAAGCAGGGTAGGTTCAACAAGCAAATCAGCTCACTCAGTGTGTTGTTTCAGTAATCTGTTTTGTAAATGAATTGTGGAAACAATATAAAAATATGTTGACATTAGAAAAAGAAAATGTACTTTTGAATGCTTTAGAAGTATGTACTACGATACTTTAACTCAAGTCAAATATGATTATGCTTTTAATTAAAAGACACAATTTTGGTTGCCGTACTTCGTGTCTATATAAAGGCAGCACATTTGAAAGTTCTTCAGAGACAAAAATGGAAAACGCAGGAAGTTACAGATTCTCAGCCAGGAAGCGTACAGCTGCTGCCAGATAGCCAGGAAGTGCAGATGCAGTCCTTCAGCAGTTGGATACACTCTGCAGAAATACAGACAAACCAACAACTTGGAAGACAAACCAAGATCTGATCCAAGTTTCTTCTGCAAGAAATGACCGCATGTGCAGGGAAAACCGCTGAATGACATCACAGGAGCTTCAGCAGCAGTGGTCAAACCAAACTGGTGTCTAGTGTTCCACCCGCACTGTACGTGGCCAACTTTTACATCATGGCTTAAGGTCCTACAAGGCTGTCAAGAAGCCCCTGATCAATGAGAAACAGAGGTTAGCCAATCACAGAAGAACTGGACAGCCAGGAACTGGAAGAAGATTCTGTGTTCAGATGAGTCCAGTTTCCAGCTTTATCTTCCTCCTGCTAATGTGAGGGTACGCAGAAGGCCAGAAGAAGCTTTATCTCCAGCATGTACAGTACCTGCTGTCAAGCCTGGTGGAGGCAGTATCATGGTTTGGGGATGCATGAGTGCGGTGCATTATCAAAAGGTCTGTTTCAAAGGGTAAACCAAAGAATTTAGAAGAATTAAAAGCAGTAATTCAAGAAGAATGGGACTCAACAGTGTGGAAGGCTCGTGTGGAACATACCAGCCAGGATTAGAGCTCTACTGGTGCTAAAGGAGGGACTACTAAATATTAATTTGATGATGTGATGGTTTATTTATTTGTTGTTCAGTTCTGAACACATTCTCTGTTATTTGATGACTTTGATGCCGACAATGTTGAGAACTGACATATTGAAACTGTCAAGAATTTAGTTTTGTTAGTTTTTCTTGTAAGCAATAAACATAAAATATACATAATCTGTATTTGTTTGTCGGCCTAATGCAGGCACACCTTTTGAGATACAAAAAAGATTTTTCCACAAATATGTCAGGATAATATTTGAGATTGTGTAAAATTTCAAGGGTGTTCGAAAACTTTTTTCCACCACTGTATACTCTTTTATTATTCACTCTCTCTCTCTCTTTCACCCTGTCCGCCTTTCTGTCTTTCTGTGGCATGTTCATATATACTAAGGGGCAAGAATTTGTATTTTTGAATTTTTAAAGCCTTTTAAACTCTTTTAAATAATACAATGACAGAGCTGAACTTGTTGAGCTCCTTCAATAGATGTTTAACATCATAGGAGGGAGTGCATTTCCGTCTCAACCTTACCTGTCAAACAGTGACCACATATCCTGTTTTGTGTTGGCTGCCAGGATTTTTTTGTGTCTTCCTGTTTCGTTAGCCGGTTCTGTGGTCACTGAGCCTGTACTCGTTAAGGATCTGTCTCTGCTTTCTATCTTGAACAACAGAGAGATATTTTGCCAATTCATAATCTCTTTTTAGGTCCAGATATTTTTCTTCTTCTTTGGCTTTTAGTTCCTGTGTTCTCAATAGTTTTCTTTGCATTGCATTATAATTGGTTAAATCTGATTGGTTGGCTGGTCGAAGTGTGCGAGGGGGCAGTTGGCCTCAGCACTAACTGACTTTATGGAAATCTAGTGTTCTTTTATTTACAATACTACAGAAACATTTACCTATACAACTGCTGACACACATGCCCGCCCCCATCTCTCTCTCTGCCTGTCTGTCTCTCTTTCTCTCACTCAGTCCCTCTGTCTCTTTCTCTCACGCTGCCCAGCTCTTTGTCTTTGTGGTTGCCTCTCACATCATTTAGTTAACTCCTTCACTTAATATTTTTATCCACCTTGTCCACCATCTGGCACTGTGATAGTTTTCTTGTTTTCTGAGGCAAAGGGTTGCTGTTTTCCTTCCTGCGGTGTGACAGACAGCTCCCTATCAGTGCACTTATCATCTGAATGTCAAGGACTTCCAGAAAATCCCATTTTGAGGTGATTGATGGAAGCCAGTGGGCGAGTGAGGGGAGACAGAGAGAGTGAAAGAGAAAGAGTGGGTCACAGAGAAAGCAAGAAGAAAAAAACTCAAAAAGCCATACATGTGAAACCACTGATTGAAAAACCTTCTTTTGCAAATTTGTCAGTTGAGCACATAATTATCATTGATATTGTAAATGTCTGATACAGTTGCATTAATATTCACCTACACAGCATTGTTTTTATGTGTTTATAAGACATCTAGAGTGCCACCTTGTGGTTTATTACACTTTTATTTTGAAGAGCTTCTTCTTATATTTTTGTGATGTTGAACTTCCTGCTTCATTTCTCTTCACGAATCGTCAGAGGAACGGTAAAAACTGTGTAAACACACTAGTTACCTCTGCCAAGGAGATTATGTTTTCCCCGGAGTTTGTTTGTCTGTCTGTCTGTTAGTTAGCGACATAACTCAAGAATTGATAGACGGATTTGGATGAAATTTTCAGGAAATGTCCGCAATGATACCAGGAACAAGTGATTGAAATGGGGGTGATCTGTAGACGCTATCACTGGTTACAACACTCGCTGTGTGATGCACTTGCTAGCTGCTGCACTTGCACGCTAACAGGGGTGGGGCTGAGCTGAGCTCTCCAAGTGCTTTTCTAGTTATTCTTTATGTTGTTATGTTTGAAACCTATGAGGAAAGAGTTTACATTGTGATTTACCTCATCATTTTTTGTGCATTGTTTGTAGCACTGATCTGTGAAGTGTGCGTATCGAGCTAGAGAGCATGCTAGCTGATAGCTGAAAGTTAAGCTAGCACCCTTGGAGAGCGGAATGAGGTATGAAAATGTGAATTGTGTATTGTTATCAGATGAGCAGCGAGTTTTAATCAAGAAAAAGGAGAATGTCATTATTCATTTGTTTATGAGTAAAATGCATGTCAGATTAAAGTTTACTTTCTATGAACAGTAACATATATTGCATTTCATTTAAAGGAAGAATGTGACACACTTGTCATAATAGCTTTAGAAACATTTAATTTAATATTTCATCGTTGTTATTTGGTTAAAATCATTTGTATTGGATGAACATTATTGATATTTGAACATGATTTACATGTGAATTATTTGTAAAACTACAGTGAAGTATTTTGTATTTCTTCTGTTTTCTTCTGTAGTTTTCATGGTGTTCAAGGTGCGTATTGTACATGACGCTCGTCAAGAGTAAAGAGACAGATCAACACCCTGCGTCTTCATTAATAAATCCAAGGGGCCGCTACACATATTACCAGGGCATGTCCCTGTTCCACCTAAATTGTTTGTGTATTAATGTAAGTACATTAACCAACTTCAGCCCATTATTCTGCCACACAGATGCCCTGGTTGTAAAAACAGAGAGGTAAAACGGCCATGTGACTGTATATGTTTTCTGACTGACTTTACATGGAAAACATGACGCAGCTTGTAACTTAGATGCAGGTGGTGGAAAAAGTCATCAGTAACAGTACCAGCATCCAAATGTTCTTGTTATGCTGAATGGCTCCACTTGTATTGTTAGATTGTTATATATATTCATAATATATTATTGGATTTTTACTGATGCATTTATGTAAGCAGTGTTTTAATTCTCTAAAGGGCTCATTTTAACTACTCATAGTAGAGTAAAAAGTACAATATTTAGTGAAGTAGATGTATAAACTTACATAAAATAGAAACTAAAGTATACCTTAAAAATTGTACTGAAGTACAGTACTTGAGTAAATGCACTTAGTTACATTACACCAGTTACATTGTAGGCTCCTTATCCACTATGAGGCTATCGAGACAACCAAACATACTGCTACTTTCAAATACTTAACTTTCTTCTTGTTTTCTAATTCTCAAAAAAGCTGACCTGTTAAGGCAACACTCTCAATGTTACATAAGTGTACAATAAAAAAAGATCCCAAACCAAGACTTACAGTAAGAGACCCACTAACCCACAACTTGGCATACTGTTACCATATAAGGCATCCTGTCAGTCTGGTTCAGTGTTGTTGTCCTGCTGAGTGTCTGATGGGAGGAAACTGGGGAATGCTTGATGCTTAGTCTGAGCTTTCAGAGTGGAAGACTTTCAGATGTTGATGAAAAGATTACAGACTGCTGATGTGTAGATTTGTTTGCATCGACCATTTGACTGATTGAATTATAAATGTGGATTATCTACCATTTGCTGAGAGAGAAACCTAATGATGCTCCTCTGCTGTGTCCCCACATTACAAAGATCTAGCTGAAAAATACAGAGCATTATAATACAGGAGCTCAAATATTGTGAAGCAGCCAGTTTCAGGGATACAATATTATTATCAGCACTCAGTCTGTCAACCCTGTTCCCATTTGTCTCTGTGGTAACAAATTAGGGCAACATGTGTCATTTTAGAGGTGAAGTCCTAGACACAACAACAGAAGTGTGATACTGCAGTCCATTACTTTTTAGACCAAACACCATCTATCTATGTACGACCATGATGACCTGAAAGCCAGCTGGGTTTATTATACATATATTATTCATTTGGAGTATTAAATGTTCCCTCTAATGTATGTTTTTCATGTTACGTTGTGGAACACTGACAATACACTATTTCTTCTAAATGTAGTTTTAGTCGACTATGTGGAGTTTTCTCGATCTGGAACATTCTTCATTGTCACATCATCATTCTGGTTCTAATAGTCATCACAGTACTGACATGTTGTAATAGTTTGTCAAATATAGACACTAAAACTAGCCCCAACTGCTAACTTCCCATTCTATTTTTGTTTATTCATCTCAAAAAGAAAAGAAAAGATTTTCTCAAGCTCTTTGGTGCATTTCTCAAATCATCCATAACAAAGCATTAGTACAAACAGCACCACACGGTTGGTTACCTGCAGAAACCTGTATCTGTGCTAAAAATCATCAATCAATTCAGTTAGTCTGTTGACTCGTGAATTAGACAGCCTGATGGCTGTAGGAGCGAAGGATCTCTTGAATCTCTCCGTCCGGCAACGGAGAGAGAAGAGCCGTCCACTGCTGCCTCTCCGATCCACGAAGGTGCTTAAGATGCTTAGAGTGACGAATGTAAGACTAAGGGCGCTCAGGGTGGGAGGGAGTGGAGGTGAATGGGTCCCATGTGAAACCAAGACTGTGTTGTTATTTGTAGACAACCTGTGTAACTGTGTGGAATAGTTCAGTACAGAAGTGCTTTTTATTAGCCCAACCCTGATCTTTTGCCCGAACCACAGTCAAATGGTTTAAATGCCTAAAATAAACTGTGTCTGTAAACCTTTATTTTGAAAAACCGCTATGCATATAAGTAGTTAAAAAGTGACACACTGTCTCTAAAAATGACAGAAAAGGATGCTTCATGCGTTGGTATCATCAGCGTCAGTATGTAACAAGTTGGGATGAGAAAGTATCGGACTGATGGTTTGACTGCTTGTGATTCTGGACTTCTATTAAGCAATTATGAGCTTGGTTGTTACAAGAAAACTAGGAAGTAATGGATACATTGTATTGAACGGGAACTATCAGTAGCTATAAAGAATGTATCATTAAACTTCTCCACCACGATGCTGCTGCCTGTCACCAGAAGACAATACAAATAATTGCTACTTTTTTGAAAGTAAACGATCACACGATTGATGGTCATATACGTCAAGATATTTCCTCTACAACTTATCTCTCCCATCATCATTTATTTGTTCCGCATGAACAGAGACAGCAACAGAAAAGACTTGAGGAGAGGTGGTCAAGCTGCCACAGGAGCCAAAAACCAACAAGCAGGGAATGATCGTTTTTCAGGGGATCGGACAGTGACGGAAAGTGTCCTCGCGAGTGCTGGTGCATGTCTAGCCCTTGGTTTAGTGGGTTGTCCACATACCGTTTGTGTTGGCCTTGAATCTGTACACTTTGGATTTCTGCAGTTCTTGATTTAACCAATAATTTGAATTCATTGGAAGATACAAAGTGATTCAATCAGGGTTTAAGAAGCTCCACTGAAGCAACTGAATTCACTCATGAAAACTAGCTTTTGGGTTTCTATTTCAATGCCTCCACACACACACACACACACACACACACACACACAGGCCCAACAGGTGGACTGTGTCTGGTGGAATGGTAGCCTCTGTCAGCGCCCGGAGGCCCCAACAACCCCCACCATCCTCCCAGTGCATTGTGGGTGCCTCCATCCTGTTCCGAGGCCCTGCGGGTCGAGTGTGTGCTTCCTGCAGGCGGTGTCAGATCTGATGGGCTGAGTCGTAACTATTCTGGTTTCCAGTTCTCATTCATCCGTCCAGTACGGGCGGCTTGGAGACAGATGGGATCATCCTGCTGGACTCAAACCCTCTAACTCCTAACAGTCATACATCTGCCAATGACTGTGAGCTGAAACATATCATACATCTGACAGCAGCACAACAGCCATATTTTGTTTTTGTTTGTAAGTAACTGTTTTTCTCATTTTATATAAAAAGTAATGAGATGTCCAGATCACAGGTTCAGACAGAAATCAGTGAGAAAAAGAGTAATTGTTCTGATGGAAGTATATTTAAAACACAATACAGATTCATTTAGGATTAGAAAGATTTTTAAAGCTATAATTTTTCCAGAGGTGTTGCCTGGATTCACATACATAGAAGACTACGCATCAGATTAGACAAAACACACTGTTGTGCTGCCTCTTGGACTAAATTTGTTCATATTTTTATCAGCAAAGTGATGAATGTTCATAATAAATATGTTCACTGATAACATTTGTGTTGGGCCATATTGGGATACTTTGAATTTAGATCAGAAAATCAGTAAGAGAGACATTTTGAGTTTAATAAATATTACATTTTAGTATGAAATGTGATGAAACATTTTTGTTTGTCCCCTACTTGATTGTGTCTCATGATGGTGCTGATCAGCACGTGACTAAATGTTTGTATGTTTGATGGCAGCAGTGTTGGGAACATTACTTAAAAAAGTAATTAGTTATAGTTACTCACTACTTTTTTCAAAAAAGTAACTGAGTTAGTAACTGAATTACTCGATAATAAAAGTAACTAGTTTGCATTACTATAGTTTCTATATGTCAAAAAATTTCGATTTTTCTGAGCAGTTTTCACAGGTCAGTAGAAATGAGTAGAACAGACCTTCAATGTTGATGCACATCAACAGACAGCAAGAGGTTTATCCTGCACTTCAAGTATTATCTTTATAACAAAAGTAATTGTGAGATGCTTCATTAAATTAGAGTTACTTACAATGTACTTATTACATGCACATCTTGCCTTTGACCTCAATGAATTTGAATTAGTGCTTTTATCTCCACCTTGAAAACGCCAACTTTTCATCTGATTGCTCCGTACTCACCATTTCTGCTGCTTCCTCAAATCTGTTTGGTGTGTGTGTGTGTGTGTGTGTGGGGCCGTTATTTTAAACGGCGCTATTACAAACACTGGATGGCGGTAAACACATCGACTTAAGCATTTACAATCCTGTTTTTATCTCAAAAATGTTTTGTTTGTTATTGGATCTGGCAACATGTCTGTGTGTGCTTTATGAAAATAAAGTGTTAAAATGTTTGCTTGAGTACAAGTTATAGTACGAGTTATAAAACCTTTTATATACAGAAATACACAATTATCCAACACA
>CAFUXE010002245.1:188909-206439 GCA_903364295.1 Serranus cabrilla | reverse complement strand
TGTGTGTGTGTGTCTCTGTGTATGTATGTTTTTGTTTTTTTGTGTGTTTTTTTTAATTTTTTTAATTTTTCAAACTTTATTTTCAATAATCTGATTTTCTCAGAGTTATTTTCATATAGCTGGGGGTGTGCTATAAGCCTAATTGGGCTTTTTTTGCCTCTTCCTGTACTGTGTCATTTATATTTTTTTTATTTTCTATCTACTGGATATTTTAAATGTGCAAAAAAAAAAAAAAAAAGGAGAAGTCTTAGAGTTTGAAGGTTTCTTGAAGTAAGTTGATGCTGATTGCATAACACACATACTGTTTCCAGTGAATGCAGTGAACAATGAATGCTGGTCTGTGATGAATGCAGGTCTGGTGATAACTGTATGTGCTTCCACTATCTGTGTACCACTTCCTGTCACCAATGCCCTTTTATGAACACACAACCCTGTGTAATTAGTGTCCCTAGTGTTCAAAATAATATAGTAAGGTAAATCTATTAAATGAAATGGCATACCAGCAATAGCATCAAATAAAATGGAGTTCCCTTTCAGATCTATGTTGGACCTGCTGACTTCCTCGTCTTTACAGGGTCCAGAATCCAACTTCTCACCCCACATCTTACATCCAACTCCAGTCCCAAAGAGAAAACCAGTATTCCATTTGTAGCTTCAATTTGTCATAACTAAGCTGTTGTACTGTTGATTTGACTTGCTGCTTTATCTGGTCAGTTTATTAGGACTTTCATACCAACTACATAAAAGACAACTTTATTTTAAACTGTAGTTTTTGTAGTATTGTAATAATTTGTTTGTAACAAAAGTGCTTAGATCTCACTTGACCTATGCCCTTCAAAAGTCAATTTAAAAACAATGTGTGAACTATAATAAACAAAATAGAAGTCCCTTGTTATAATACTTATTATGTGCCACGGTACAATGTGACATCACAGAAATGGTACCCCTCAATTTCCAGTCTCAGAACTGAAATGAACGGCTTCATCCTCCCTGTATTTGAGCACAATTTTCATCCTGCATGTAATAAGATTATTCCACCAGCAGGTGTCAGTAGGGGAATAATAGACAGTTCACTTGAACCTCACTGCTGCTCTGAACATGAGAGATCAGTACAGGGAGGCAGACTTTAGGTGCATCTCATTTCTCTTCTCTGTCTGTCAGCAAGAAACGCTATAACATCGTTTATTGTCATTTTCATTCAGTCGCAAGTGAGGCTGATCATTCCAGAGTGCAGAGTTTGATATAAGTTACATCAAGGGCTGTCAAAATTAACGAGTTAATCACTGGGATTAATTTTGATATACGTAACGCATTAAAACAAAACTAAAAAACTGCAAAAAGTAACACAATTAAGGCATTTCCGGGCATTTCGTTTACCTTCTTCCTTTGTGGGAGGCTGGCGTCACATAACAAAGCCATGACACCTGCAGCAGAAAGCCAGTTTCTTCTTTCAACACCAGCCACTACCTGTTTTGTGTGAAGAAAGATTAATTCACATTGTCTGCATTAAGATAGCAGCAGAGGTTTTCCTCTTTTTTCCCTTCTATATTTATTGTACAATTCACGAACACCTTTTTTCTTGCACTTTTACCTGGAATATGTGAAAGAATGTCTAAGTTGATTACTGAACACCTTTAAGGTAGCTGAATGTCACCATTAACACTTTCAGTCATGCATGTTAATAACTCTGGTCACTTGGCACTTTATGTTGTTGTTCTTTTTTTTTTTTAACCTGCATCTGTTAATGATGCTTTTAAACAGTTGTCACAAATATTCACCCTTTGGTTCCTCATTAATTTGGTGATTTATTTTGCATTTAATATGCCCTCAAAGACAGCCCTAGTTACATAATTTCATTTTTACCATGATCATTTAACCTAATAAAACATTTCACTGTTAAATGGACACCATGCTCATCTGGGATATTATTAAATAATGAATTCATAATCAGGATATATAGGGATGCAATTTATAATTAAATAAAATAACAAATTCCTGTGCCCCCTGTGCAGGATACATTTCACAGAATACATACAGGATGCAGGTTGTTATTCATATGCAGCTGTTTGTTTAACAGGAGACTGGCTTCATAGAGAAAACACTGATAACTGTGTGCGGTGTTAACTATTTAATATGACTATATTTTATTACTTTTACACAAAGTTTATATGAGAATGTGCAACTATCTGATTGGTCTAAACCAGGGGTGTCAAACTGATCCAGTAAAGGGCCGAGTGGCTGCAGGTTTCTGTTCCAACCAAGCAGGAGCACAGGTGATACTGATAACTAATCAACTGAGTGAAGACAGTTCAGCTGATTGAATGATTGGATTCAGGTGTGTTTCTGCCACTCTGCCCTTTCCTGGATCAGTTTGAAACCCCTGTTCTAGATGACAAAAAAAACTAATTATAGTATGTCCAAAATTGGTCATAGTGTAGTTCACCCAAAAATGCCTAAAAATGCTGTTGGACCTGGGTAATAGTATAGTATATCCAAAAATATGAAACAAGAAACACTATACTATAGTGTGTCCAAAACTGGAAAAAAATGGCATACTATATTATATTTAAACACCTTATTATAGGATGTCCAAATGTTGATTTTTGTCAAAATATTATGCTGTATTATGTTTTCACAAACATGGCACGAGCACAGGTGATACTGATAATTAATCAGCTGAGTGAAGACAGTTCAGGTGATTGAATGATTGGATTCAGGTGTGTTTCTTCTTGGTTGGAACAGAAACCTGCAGCCACTCGGCCCTTGACTGGATCAGTTTGTCACCCCTGGTCTAAACTGTTGGGGCATTCTTTGGATTTAGTCTCAGTCCGCCCATCATGAGCTCCCGGGCTAAATCCTTAACCTCTTGGTGCTACAGCTTTCCGGCCAACGCCCTGTGGAAGGAAGACAGCTAACACCACACTGCACTTATTTGGCTTTTTCTATCTCATGTCTGTGGTCATCTTCACCTGGTTTATGACCTTGATGTAGCTCTCAATCTGCTTCTTGTGCTACATCTGCCTTCAGATATGTGTATATCCATAGGGGTGTTTATCTGTGTGTGTGGTCTGCTGTGTGCCTCCTCTCTTACCCCTTTTCCACCAGAGCCAGTTCCCTGCCGGTTTGGAGCTGGTACTCGTGCTGGTTCAGAGTTGTTTCAACTTTACCCCTTTTCCACCAGTGCCAGCTCCAGGCCGGTTCCCCGACCCTGTTTGCTCTTCCACAGGCTCGAGAGTGTCAGACTACATCTTCTCCTTACAAATGCTGAGCACTGCTGACTTTTAGAGCCAACACTGGCATCCAAACACAGCTGGTAACTCATGTGTGGTGCTGTTCTTGATTGCTATGGACGGCGATTACGTTGTAATCAACATTGAGTAAACTAACGCTAAAACTAGCTTGTTAACGCTAGGCTGCTAACGCCGGCCCGTTAGAGATATAGCACTAGCCCTTATCAATAACATTGCATTCAAACATATCAAATAAAATGAATAGTACATGTTTTTCGTTTGCTCTGTTGGTCACGATATCCCGCCCCTGACATAATCGGTCCAGCAAAGAGTCGGTGCCTCTGTGGAACCAGTTTTCCCGGACTGGAGCCGTTTCTTTGGCGGTGGAAAACCAAATAGCTGGTTCGCAATTGAGCACCGGCCAGGAACTGGCTCTGGTGGAAAAGGGGTATCTCTGCACCAAGTGTGTGTGTGTGTGTGTGTGTGTCTTGAAACTAGGGTACATCCCATGTTCCTTAATTGCATCTCTGTTTCTCTCACTTGCGTCTCACCTTCCGTCTTAGTCCCGCCCACCGGGGATGCATGGAGAAACGCAAGGAAACCAGGCGAGGAGAGAGGAAAAGTTTTAAGATAAATGTGACGTCCTTTCCTCTGCAGAGTCCTGTGAGTCTGTTTCTATTGATGGCAGCAGCGGATCACAGCTGGATCAGCTGTCAGTCAGTTTAACAGCTGTTTGTGTTTGCACATTTACAGACTTGCACTTATGATAATAAAATGTTTTACCTGTTTAACAAACACCTGCACATGGATAACAACCTGCATTCTGTATTTATACTGTAAACTGTCCTGCTCCGGGGCACGGGAATGCGTTTAGTTATTTATTTATTTGTGTCTGTAAATAAACTATCCTGGTCATAAATTAATTATTATAATATATTGGTGGCCAATATTTTTATTTGGTTAGATGTGTATGGGAAAATGTAAATGATGTAACTTGGATCAAATCCTTCACTCAGGAATGATCAGCCTCACTGAATGAAAAAGACAAACTATGTTAAAGTGTTTCTTACTGACTGACAGACTCTCATACTTTTTATTTCTTAAATAGTGTCTATAACAAATCTGAATTGGGGAAATAACAGATAATGAAAGGAAAAAAACTTCTAAAACGAATTTTCTTTTAATTCATTATGCATATAGAAATATGTTTGTGGTCTTTCCACAATAAAACTGATAAAAACTGAAAAAAAAAAAAAAATGGATGGCGAATCAGAAGATAAATAAAATACAAAACTTGTGAGTGACACTCTTGAGTTTAATCTTTTATCCAAAGATTCACTCTGTATGAATCTGCAGTGATGTTGTGATGTATAATATCAGTCCAATCAATAACCGATATGCAGTAAGGGGGCGTGTCAACCTGCAAAATGACTTCCCTCGAAGGATGCTCTCATGTATCCTCGCTCATAGCTCCTCCGATGTCCCTCCAATAAAAATATGGAGCAATGAAATAAGGAACATGGGATACACCCTTAGTGTGTGCTGGTACGTGTTGGTACATGTGTGACATATTTAATCTGAGTTTCTGGCCTTGCAAGGTATATACTTTAGCAGCAGTTATAATACTAGAGTCATAATGCAGATAATTGCTATTTTTTTTTTTACCAACCCTAACAGCAGCCTTTATTATTATTTGTCCATGTCTGTATCTGTGCACACACAAACAGATGTTAAAGCTAATCCAGCTATGATCCACTGCCGCCACCACTAGAAATGGACGTCACATCACGTGATGCTTCAGAGGAAAGGATGGTTGAGTCTGAAACCACTCACTCATTCCCTACTCCCTATCCACTATATAGTGAGCAGCAAATAGTGGACTATATATTGCAGAGCCAATCGCACAAAATGACGTGTTAGCGGTCGGGCAGTTAATACGTGAAGCTTAAAACCAGTAAACCGCAATAATGGGGGTTTTCCCTTTGACAGAATTTCTTCATAGCAGACTTTGTATGTATTTACATGTCGACAAAACAATAAAAAAAAAAAATCTATTTCAAAATACTATTGTCTGTCACAGTCCTGTTCGCGCCCGTCCGCCATCTTTCACTCAAACCGCACTGCATGATGGTCAATATTGTCCGTCTAGTGACCACCGGCTGCTCCCTACATTTCACAATGCATTATGGGAGATATGTAGTGCACTATATAGGGTATAGCGATGCTCACTCAGAATTCGGACACCACTACAGAATGGCGTATTCACTACATAGTGCACATTATAGTGAATAGGGAGTGATTTGGGACACAGTGGAAGTCTCATGAGTTACAGGGTGGATCCAAGTTCTCTTATTTAATTGCTCCTTGATCCTCGCTTGAACCGAAAGTTCTTCTGCTGTGCCATCTTTACAACTGTTCCAAAGCTCTTATTTGTGCTGTGAGGATCGAGGATCGAGGAAGGGGAGAGATATCTGTGGAGCTATGAGCAAGGATACACGGGTGCATCTCAATTCTCTTAATTGCATCCACATTTCCATCACTTGTGTCTTTTCTTTGCGCCTTAGTCGCAGAAACCAGGCGAGGAGAGAGGAAAAGTTTTAAGACACATGAGACGTCCTTTCATCTGTGTTCACAGATAAAGACACAAACTAATGGTAACGTGTTTTCACTCCTGAGGCCAGTCACCTGTTTAATAAACATCTGCACATGAATAAAAACCTGCAGTTTAACATTTACCGACATGAACACGCAAACACCGTATGGCATTTGGTGACAGTTCAAACACAATTTGAATGCCATGTCCCTTTATCCCGACAGAAGCCGAATGATTTGCTCAATTGAGAATACTCCGTAGTGTAGCAAGCATCGACAGACAGGCTATGACGCTATGCTAATGCTAACTGCACATAGCTTTTATTAATCTGTAAATAGTGGCTCAATTGAGAATTTCTTTATTATTGCTCAATAATCTAATAATAACTTCTGTAATACAATAAAATCAAATCTGTAACAATCTGTAACAAAATAACAGCTCTCTTTTCAGATAATACATAAAAGTAGTAAATAATGTTCTAAATATGACCTCTTCTGTGTTAGAAAATCCATATCTTAACTTTTCAATGTAATAACATAAATAACAAGGCAATCAGAGATGGCAGACTTCACCCCACTAATCAGTTAGAGTGCACCTCTGTTGGCCAGAGGATGTATATGCATAGGAAACACAGACAGACAGACAGACAGACAGACAGAGTTTCACAGTATGAAATGCCATCACACCTCTTGCTGCATTTACAGCATCATCTGTTTTTCCAGGTCTAACAAAGAACTGAGTCAACTTTGCAGAAGAACTCTCTCCTCTTCTTTTTACGTCCTGTCCGGGGTTTTTATATATTCATAAAAATGTCCGGTTTTCACCGTTTTTCATGCGACCATTAAGCCCGTACTTAAATTGACTGGCGCTTTGCACTGAATACTCTGGTACTTTGTTGCGTGACGCAATTCCCCAGAGGCTGCCTTGCAGGCGGCTCTGCAACGCACACACAGTGAGCAAAGCAGACAGCGGTACAACATTACACACAAAATGCTGAAGCGAAAGTGCAGAACTGAACTGCAAAAAAATAATTCCCACGTACCGTCCTGGTCGGGACAAGTGGGAGGCTGAGTGCACTGTGTGTTTCAGTGTCTAATAAAGGTGCTGGAAATCTCAAAGCTCACATGGACACCGAAAAAAAAAACACAAAAAAGCTGTGCGAGGAGAGAGTTCTTCTGCAAAGTTGACTCAGTTCATCGTGAGAATGTTTTATTATTTATGTTCATTCATTCATTCATCTTCTGTAGCCGCTTATCCGGGTTAGCCCGGGTCACGGGGGGGCTGGAGCCGATCCCAGCTGCATTGGGCGAGAGGCGGGGTACAACCTGGACAGGACGCCAGTCTGTCACAGGGCTGACACATAGAGACGGACAACCATTCACACGCTCACTCACACCTACGGGCAATTTAGAGTCACCAATTACACCTAAGCTGCATGTTTTTGGACTGTGGGAGGAAGCCGGAGTACCCGGAGAGAACCCACGCACACACGGGGAGAACATGAAAACTCCACACAGGAGGGCCGCAGGCGGGGATCGAACCCGAAACCCTCTCGCTGTGAGGCAAGAGTGGCCCCTATTATTTATGTTATTACATTGAAAAGTTATTAATAGATATTTTGTTGAAGCTGGATTTTCTAACACAGAAGAGGTCATATTTAGAATATCATTTACAAATTGTATTTATTTATCTGAAAAGAGGGCTATTATTTTGTTACAGATTGTTACAGATTTTACATTATTGTATTACAGAAGTTATTTTTGTACCATTGAGGCATAATAAAGCATGCTCGTTCCTCTGAGAAGCCTGTCAGAATTTGTGTCTTGAGGCCGGGCCGAGTGTCCTCTTTTTTGGAAATCAAAATATGGTCACCCTAGTCTGTATAGGAGGCCTGTGAGGTAGGAGGGGGGCAGGTTAAGGAGGGAGGAATTTTTAACGAGTTTGATCGAAGATGGCACCGAGGTTATGGACATGTGGCAGGATTTATGGAGGGATTTGATACAGGTGAAGGAAGTTCCAGTGATGCATGGGAGGACTCAAGGTGAGTGAGGAGGATTGAGTCATTGTTGAGGTCAAGTAAAATGAGGATGTGTCATCATAAGAGAGGAGGAGGTCACCTTGGGGGTCAATGTTCTCTTAAACCCAGTTGTTTCAAACATGTATTGGTTTGCTTTCTTCTACCTTTTTTTTTTACATTGTGATCTGCTGAACACTTCCTAGTGGACACACAAGTTATACCTCCAATCTATACAAGAAGAAAAGAAACACACATGCTAATGTGTATGTTTAATTTAACATGTAAGTCTGCCTTATGACAGAGAAAGTCATCTGTCAGTGCCTCTCAAAAGAAAATATATACACGTCCTATATAACCACCCTGACCCGCTCCATCTTTGGATTATGTCACCTATCTTCCTCCTTTTCTTACATCATAATCAGTGCTTACAACAAATGCAAATATGACTTGCAATTGTTTGGTAATGTGCATGACATTTTAGATGTTAGGTACTAAAGGGCAGATCATTTACTGAAATATTTCAACTTCTCCCTGCAATCTTTTAATAATCTACAGTATGTTTTCTCTTTTCACATCTGCCAAAACATTCATTTTTAATTATCAAACACTTTATTTACACACAGGTGACCTCCCACAAGCCCATGCTGTATATACACAACTCTAATCAACCCATACATAGACACATACACACACACATAAACACTCCTTGCTATGAGTAAATCCCAGGCTGCTCTGACAGGCCACATTAAGAAGAGCCTGCTCAGCATGAACACATCATAAAAGTGGACATGCAATTTCTGTTTTCACCAAATAGCCATCCGAGCTCGTTCTGCATCTTTGATTTTAATACACTCGACAAGCAGCTTAGCAGCCAGGGAGAGAGAGAGAGAGCTCAGGCCCCGGGGAAGGAGAGAAACAAAGAGAGAGTGAGGTATGCCCTCGAGCACGGCTAAATCCATTTTTCCATCTGAATTATCAACTAGAATTTGATTAATATGCAAATCTAAAGGGGGGAGAGAGAACTTCTGGGATAATTCCCTGTGTGGATAGCAATTAATCACGGGTTAAATTAAATTAATACATATATCAATTTTGTCAGGGACACGCTTAGTTCAATAGCCCGTAAAATTGAAGTTTGAAGTGTTAAGGGGCTCTATAGGAACGTTATAACTAAAACTTTCAGATCGGCCCTATTTAGTGATCAATCAAGCTGTGCCCTGCGGCGGAGGCAGCTCATATCTTCAGCTCAGTCCTGTCACACAGAAACACAGAGCACAAGCAAGTGCTTAACACACGGCTCCTCATTGAGACCTACGGCAGACTCCCACGCTTACACTGCAGCTCACACAGCACAGGAAAGCATAGGACAGCAAAGCATATGACAGCAGCAGCGAAAATTAGAAAATATTCCCATATTTTATTCCCAGCATACACTGGTCGGACAGTGACGTCATCTTATGACGTTATGTGGTCGAAAGCCAGATGGAGATGTTTTTTCTATGTCCAGTATTCGTCCAGTCAGACCGTCTCTCACAAACCAGGAAATAATAATTATATTATTACTAAGCCCAGAACAGCAGCTGAACAATAGACTTCGGGGGATTTCCAGACTCCAATACAACTGGCCAAAATCATCCTGAACTTGTTCTGAGGAGACTTTTCAATGTTCAGTATTTGGGGTTATAATAAAGTGGAGCACAATACTGAGTATTCAGTTGGGATTCCGGAACCAGCTCGGATTAAACTCCTGTTTGGGAATAAAGTCTTTTGTCAAATTTCTGAGCTTTTCGGGCACCAGTTGCAGATAAAGTTTTGTAGTTGGTTGAATGTTGTTGAAGAGGTCCAGACTCATACTCTGGCCTTGACCTTTACATCTGACTTCCAACAGTGTGCAATACTGCACAGCACAACACTGCACGGGAAAGCATTGAACTTCACAGTACTGCAAAGGACAGCACAGCACTAAACAGGATACTACAGCACTGCACAGGAAAGCACTGCATTGGCTGCTGTGCACTGCAGAGCACTGCACACATTACTTTTTTCAAGGCTCCTAACAATAGGGATTATATTCTTGAATTGGATTATTACTGCTTTATATATGTATTTTATTTATAGATTTATTTATTTTTTGGCATTTTTTTATTAGAGAACGGAAGGGGGATGCCCCAATTATATGTATTAGTTGTAGAAATACAATTCAATTATATAATTACATAACAGAATATGATGGATTGTTACATTATATATATATCTCATTGATGTTGTTAATATTTTTATCATTAATATAAGAAGTAAAAACAACATATTGCCTTTGTGCTACACCAGATATTAGTCACGAAACATTCTCTTAACACTGTTAACTGTTATAATAAAATAAATAAATTACATTAAATAAAATTAAATAACTGAATAACTGATTTAGATTATATACTTTTAATTTGATTGAAAGTAACTGTATCATGTTTATAGGCAATATTTCAATTGAACAATTTTGTAAGGCCTTAATGCAATAGTATTATACACTTACAGTAGTAGTTTTTGTTGTAATTATTATTATTATTATTATTATTATTATCTCAAAAATGAAACAATTATGAACTCCATGGGAATTTGTATAGCAATTCAAATAACAATAAATGACAAAATAACATTACATCACAGCATTTCACATCATTTGAATAAAACAGTTTCCGTGTGTTGTTGGCGGGCTGCAGACGGAAGCAGCCAGTTGTTTAGAGGTCCACCAGGAAGAAAGAGAGGGGCGGAGTCAGGTCCAGTTGTTTAAGCAGGGGCCCATGCATCAGACTTCAATTTTCCGGACGATTGAATAAACGATTGTGTATGCAGCCTGTGCGCATGGCAGTAGAAATAAATTAAGAAATAACAAAAAAAAGAAAGAAATAACATATTATTTTTCCTTTATTTTTGAACTATGAATTCGTGTGTCACATTTAATTTCAACCGCGAATGTACCACCAGCTGATCACTTGTGCTTTTATTATTATTATTATTATTATTATTATTATTATTATTATTATTATTATTATTATTATTATGTACATTTGTTCATGGAAACAATACGTTCAGAAAATTGAAAGAATGTTGATTTGTTTACACACAAAAAATGCTCCATCTGACTGACCGTGAGATGGAAATATCTAGATTTCATATTTTTTTTCGTCAAACGAGGAACGACTTTCAAAATATTATTTTTAATTTAAATTCACGGAAATAATGTAATAAAAATTCCATGAAGATTAGATCACAATTTTCATTTTCTTTTCATTCTTTTCGTCCCGGCAAAGTGGATCCTGTTCTAGTGTCCAAAACTGCACCGTGACGTTTTCCCACGTCTAATAATGGTCCAGTTAGACTCTTTCTTGTAAACCAGTAAATATTAATGATATCATCACTAAGGAAATGGCAAACGTATATGTCTTTGGCATTTTGTAATGATATATATTTTTTTATTACATTTGATTTACAATGTATTTGGCTGGGTAATGGTTGAAAGATTGTCTTCAGGGTTCTTATCACTCAGCCAATCCTTTAAATTGATCGATCAGCTGACCCAGTATAGGACCGTCACCAGGGAGGTCGGTTTCCTGTAACTGGAAGTTACTTTTTGGTTTTGCTGATCGCTTTTCTTCGTTTTCTCTACTTCTGAAGTCACACTGTACATGCATTTTATTCAAAAAATGTCGACGTTTTGACATTTTTAATATACAGTTAGGACGTCAGTGACGTCTCTAAACGGACGTCACTGACGTCACGTGCTGATACTTGATGAAAGTATCAGCAAGTTTTGGGGCCATTATCTTACTTAACATGTATTTACATACAATTTAAACCTGCAGTTCTTCTGCAAACGCTGGTCTTACATAAACAAAGAAGTATAGTGCAGACAGCTGATGAAGAAACAGGAGACCCTCAGCAGCCCCCGAGCTGTTTCACAGTCATAGCCGTGTTTTTAACACAGTGCGTGTGTGTGCTTTGAAAGGAAAGGGGGCTATATTGTTGAAAAGTCAATCCATCAAAGTGACTCGTAATTGAGAGGGAAATCCTGAAACCATATGGCCTCTGAAACACGCTCCTCTGGCCGCCTTTGTGCGCTCAGACACGGCAGCCGGTGCGACGCTTGTCTCCTTATTGCGCGCCGCTGGAGATCGGCCCCTCGGGATCACACACACACACACTTCGGCGTGTTTGGAATTGGAGGAAAATAAATATACACAAAACGCTACATTATTCCCAAATACTGATTTCTATATAGCCCTAATATGATGTGAAATGTGTTCAACTGAAATAATTTATAGAAATATGCCCAGTTCTTGATATTTGAAAAGGTTTTTTTTATTTTAACATAACGTAAGGTTTACAATAGGTCTACAATTTGTACAGTTCTATGCGTTCTGTGCATTCAAAAGGCACTTGAAGTCTGTACAAAGCATTAGCTATAAATATATTAAATCGTAAATTTATTACAAGATATAAGCTACACATTTTCTGTGTGCGATTATAATTTTAGAAATGATATATCAAAAAGGTGAAAACAGTTGGCTCGAGGTTATAAAATTATTTGTATTGTTAGAAAATCTAAACATACATGCTGTGAAATATTTCAGTGATTAGTCAGAATAAGCACCTGCATGTTGTCTTTTTCCTTCTCAGTGTCTCTCTGTTAGGTGTCCCGCAGAGGTCCTGTGGCTCTCCAACCAAAGCCCTACTTTGCTTGCACGTAGAGGAAGAAATCCTCGCAAAGCCAGAGTTTCTGTCATCAAACATCGCGTCGTTTGACCCTTTACAGGTGATCACTGACTATTTTAGTCATCCACGTCAATCTCCTCATTTTCGTCCTCTGAGCACTTTATGCTCAGCCGGTCTGTGTACCACGACGATGACGGCGAAGAAGGCGACACGTGCGCTCTGCTGGAGTCCAAGCTCTCCGTGGTCTCATGGCGGGACCGGGAGGAGACCGGGTCGGGCTTGGAAGCGGTCCCCTCGGCCTTACCGCCTGCCGCGCACCTCTCCAGCTCGGCCAGCTTGGAAAGCTTCTCGAGAGCCACATTTCCCGAGACCTTGGCCGACTCCACGTCCGCTTTCATCTCCTCTAGGTCCCGCTTAAGCTTGGCCCGCCGGTTCTGAAACCATGTGATGACCTGCGCGTTGGTCAGACCGAGCTGTTGGGCGATCTGGTCCCGGTCCGCCGGGCTCAGGTATTTCTGGTACAGGAAGCGCTTCTCCAGCTCGTAGATCTGGTGGTTGGTGAACGCCGTGCGGGACTTTCGCCGCTTCTTCGGAGTGTTCCTCTGGCCAAAGAGCGTCATGCCGTCTCGGCCTGGCAGAAAATATGAACAGGTCATATCGGGTGAAAAATAAACAAAAACAATACATTCAACAGGCTTTAAGCAACGCATCTGCGTCCAAAACTACTATAAGCTACCAACACTTCAGAGCTACTCCAATAAAATTCTGCTGAAGAATGATTAATGTGATCAGTTATCATTACTGCATGACAATTGGTATTTATTCATATAACAAAAACAAACTGGAAACTGTTAATATTAGGATGCTTCTAAACAATATATTATAGGCTATTATATGTGCAAACTGACAGTGAATCCCGAAATAATTTAGATTATACTGATTTCACCGTTTGTATGAAAATAACTCAAATCATTTTTTTGTTGAACACAGTTTTTGCAATGTCTTGCAATAATGTTATACGGTATTTTTGTTATTGTTATTTAATTAATGTCTTTGCTCGTGTCAGAGTTTCACTCAATTAATAATAAATCGAATGTCGACGCTATAAATACTGTTGGTGATAATAATGTCTACCATTACCATCATTATTAGCCTATTATTTTTAATATGAATATTTTTAGTATTTTGCTAGTACATTGAATTTAAGCGCAATTCACTGTTAATGCATTTTTGTTTTACACGAAACAACTTTTTTCTTTTAACGAGTTTAAATAAAAAATGCTGTATTAAAATCAGTTGAAAATAATAATTATGCATTAAAAAATTATAAAAAGAAGAAAAAGAAAAAGGCGTTTTACCCTCAGCAGCCTGCAGCACGCTGACCTCCAGGCCCTTAAAGGTTTTGCTGGCCAGCTCCTCCAGCGCGCACAGCGGGGAGGTCTGACTGAGCAGCGGTCGGCTGGACAGGCTGTGACCTGCCGAGGGCAACTTCTCGCCGGTAGAGATGTGCTGCAGCCCTCCGCCAAGGGAGTAGCTTTTTCTCACAGACGGCTTGTTCAGGATGTCCTCGATGCTGAAAGGCGTCAGTGGCTTGTTGGAGTTGGCCGGCGGCGGGAGCTGATCCAGCGGACTGCGCCTCCGCTCATCCAGCACCGCTGGACATTTGGAGTTGTCCTTGGAGGTCATGGCGGCTCCGACAAACCTGTAGTCTAGAGATGAGCGATTCAAATCTGACAAGGCTGTAGTCAAGTGGAGCAGAGCTATTACAGGTGTTTCTGCAGCCGCATGTTGGCCGCAGAGCTGCAGGGACACTAACTCCCAGTCCCTCCGCGTAGCCCAGGCACTTTTCCTTTTTCAGGGTGACGCACAGCGCGGCACGAGCCAAACCCTGTCGGTGGAGGATGATGCATCAGAAGCAGCAGCGACTGACCATCAGTAACAAGGTATTGCTGACTGGAAGCCAATCAATTACCCCCCCCGCTGTGGAGGGGAGGAGGAGTCCAATTACAAAGTAGAGCAGGCCCACTTGAAACTCGCCTTTAAATTAGACAATTTATCACAAAAACAAGCAACTGTTTCTCTCCGTGTGATATTATCTTGGTTTGCATACACGGCTAAATTGGCACCACGTGCTCGATCACCGAGCGAGGTCGTGCCAATTCGGATAACCTTGTAATTTTCAGGCAAATTACACTCAGATACGCAAAAGATAAACTCCCATCATGCCGCTCATCGAATTAGAAGCAAGTCAAAGCGCTGCGCCTCCATCAGGACACATCTTATTGGAGCTTTCTGAAAATACCTGCAACATATTTCACACTTTCCTATTCTTCCTTATGTAACTTATAATAAAGTAAGGATTCTCATCAAAGCAGAAGCAACCCTCTCACATCTGACTCTCTAATTGTTTCCCTATTCTCACGTGTTTATTTTCACATTTTTGTGTTTCCATATATATTAATATATTTTGTGCTGGATAGTGCGAACAAACGTCGGACTTTCACCCATGAAAAAAGGGTTCGTGTTCCATGTGAAGTAAACGATGTAGTTTGAACACGCTTTTTTTTTTTATTTCTAAATTGAATTCCTTTATTCAAAAAGCAAGAAAATGTGACCTGACTTCATAATAATATTCTGTATATAATGAGAATTGTATTTGTGATAGCTTATTAGTTCTTAGTTGTTATTAGTTCTTTCCAAAATGTACTACTATGAGCAACCATAAAACAAGTGAGTTACACTTTCAGGTTGAGCTTTAGCCTACAAAAGGTACATTTGTTATTAATGTTTGATTTAAACATCACATAAGTTCCATAACTCACATTTGTGCATCACGTTTTTATGTTACCATGTAATTTCCGGTAGTCACGTCACCCTCCTAAATACTTCTGGCATCTATGTACATTTATTTACAGTTTTAACTGTCTATTTTAATGCCTCATCAGGAAGTTTTTCACCCTAAACCAGTGGTTTTATAGCCTAAAGTCAACGAAACTGCAGCCTTTTTTTCAAACCACAAACAGTATGCATGTATAATGACGTGTGTGCTATTTTCTTAGAATGCTCCACTCCAGTGCTGTACAACATATGGGTCATTTTGACAAATGCTCATATGGATCGCGATGGGCGCCACCCATTGGGTGGTAGTGACAATTTGGGTCATTTTGTTGTTTAGGTTGGAGATCTTGGTTGTGTCAAAAACCACTCACTCATTTCCTACTCCCTATCCACTATATAGTGAGCAGCAAATAGTGGACTATAAAGTGGACTCAACTCAAGATGGTTTTGGACACTACTCACTGCCGAGCCAGTTGCTCAAAATTATGTCATATTCGTTGTCCACCGTTTGGGTCTTTCTGTCCACATCCCGGCGTGACAGATAATCATTTTCCCCAGATGATGAATCCTCTTCTGACGCTGACCCCATGACCTTTCCTCGAGCACCCCTATCAGGCCATTACTCACACCTGTTCCAATTAATTCAAATCTTATACTTTACTCGTGGTAATCCAGTTATGTTATCAATTCTGCTAGCTGCTGGAGGCCAAAGCAGCATATTTTTTTTTTACCTCTGCCAAGGCGAAGGGCCAGGAAGGAGGTTATGTGATCGCCAGTGTTTGTCTGTCTCTCTGTCTGTGTGTCTGTGTACAAAATAACTCAAAAAGTACTGCACCGATTTGACCGGAAATTTTTTGGACGACGGCTGTATTGGGTGATTAGAATTTGGTGGTGATCGGTGATACGGAACACTATCTGGAATTTATATTGTGAATTTATTGTTGTATCGCATCAGTGGCCATATTGCCTTCACTACCTGGCACCATCTAGTGGATGAAATATTTCAATGCCACCAGTCTTGTGGTGCATGTACATCAACACTTATCCATCTGAAGATTATTAGTCTCTTCGGACGGATACATTTGGGGAATATCATCCACTGCAAGCAAATTAATTTGGTTGAAGAGAGAAGTGGAAATGGTGTATTGCCTTGGCGGAGGTCTGCACTCTCAGAGGGCTTTTCTAGTTCAATATGCAGATAGGCCAAATGTAAATACATAGGCTAATAAATCGAATATTCAGGTCTGAAAGGTCTAAAAAGTCCATACAAAATGGCACTGAGAGCTTTTCAATTTTTGTCATTAACATTCTTATGTATTAATCACAGTTACTTCAGATCAACTTTATATCCATCGGGGCCTTCTCCCATTATACACACAACCACCACCAGTATGGGTCAAGACAATTCTGACTTGTAAATTTTCATATTAAAACCACTCATTACTTTTCATTCTGACCCTCACCTATGGTCATGAGCCTTGGGTAGTGGCCAAAAGAATTACATCAAGAATACAAGATATGAGGTTTCTCTGCTGAATTGCTTGGCTCAGCCTTTGAGATAGGGTTCAGACTTGGAAGGAGCTTATTTAGGTGGTTTGTGTATCTGATCTATTTAACTAATATTAGGTGTTTTTTTTTGTTTTTTTTAAAATTACATTGACAATGGTGATATATGACTACGAACTCATCTTTCTCCTATTGATTCTGCTGCATGGCTGGTCAAGGTTTGTGCACCAACTATGACCCCAACCACAAACAAGACCATCTCTGTGTCCATTTCTACACCAGAAGAGGCCCTGAGGCAAGCGATGAGGACTTAAACGCTGACTGCGATCCATGGATCTTCTCTGCTGGTGCTGGCGTCGGATAATGAGTTGGGTGACCTCCATGCAGGACATCAGGAGCTGTGGGGTCATTTGTTTGACTTGGCTAAATCCTGGAGTTGTACCTTTTATATTTTCATGTGACAAATTAATTTGATTGAGTGAAGTCAGAAATGGATTCCAAACAACTTGCAGACATTTTTGTATGTGAGATTAACAAAGACAGACAGATAGCTTTACACTGTAGCCTTTAAAATGCCTGACTCCTGATAAACAGGCCCAAAAAACACTGAATGAATAGGTAAAAAAAAAGGTAATA
>CAFUXE010002245.1:151625-162843 GCA_903364295.1 Serranus cabrilla | reverse complement strand
ATATATGTGTGTGTGTGTGTGTGTGTGTGTAGTTGCGCAATTGCAACAGCTGATATCATGATTAAGACAATGGCTACTAGGAAATTATGAGTGAGCATGTGTGAGAAGACGCGCGTGTAAAGACACAGTCTGACTGTCTGAAATTTCACTAGAGCTTCATTTGTTTGTCTTAAATGTAAAAATCTGACATGCGTATACTGACAAAGAACTCAAAGGCCCAAAAAGGCTGAGTGAATTCTGACTTCTGTCTGTAAGGAGTCATCAGACGTAGCGTGACAGATAGATCGGTTGCTGTTCACTTCTTGTTGTCACCATGCTTGTGGCAGGGTAATGTAGGGCTCATGTTTGGTCCACCACTTTGGTCCAGAGAAAAGTGAAGTGAGATAATGTATGCTTCTGCCTTTGTGATCCCTTACTTGAGAGTTCCTTCCTCAGGTGGAGGAGTTTAAGTATCTTGGGGTCTTGTTCAAGAATGAGGGAAGGATGGAGCGCGATATTGTCTGGCAGATTGGTGCAGTGGCCGCAGTAATGCGGATGTTGTATTGGTCTGTCGTGGTAAAGAAGGAGCTCTGTCACCTGGGAGGAGCTCAGAGTAGAGCCGCTGCTCCTCCACATCGAGAGGAGTCAGCTGAGGTGGCTTGGGCATCTGTATCGGATGCCCCCTGGACGCCTCCCTTCGGGAGGTGTTCCAGGCATGTCCCTCCAAGGGGGACCCAGGGGAAGACCCAGGACACGCTGGAGCGACTATGTCGCCCGGCTGGCCTGGGAACGCCTTGGGATCCTCCCGGAAGAGCTGGAGGACGTGTCTGTGGAGAGGGAAGTCTGGGTGTCCCTGCTCAGGCTGCTGCACCCGCGACCCGGCCCCGGATAAGCGGTAGAAGATGGACGGATGGATGGACCTTCAGAATGTCTGTTCGTTAATATTGGGTGTATGGCCAAATACCTGCAAAGCTAATGATGTTCACATGAGCCTCAGTTTTTGTTTGTGTTTATTTTTCTTTATTAAACTAAGAGGTTAAATATGTATCTGCTGAACATCAGTGTTATGCCAAAGGGACTGACAAACAGACTGCAACTCCAGACTCCAAGGACTGTTGAAGACCTTGGATTACATTCAGTGAAAGCACTGATTTATTTTTAACAGCACCACCTTGTACAGCAACAATAATCACCCATGATATTCCTAACAGCTATAGGGTAAGGGATGTGTCTGAATCCAGCCAATGCACTTTTGTATTGTATTGTTTTGCAAATTGTAAAAACTATATAAATACAGCCAAAACACTTGATCATGGTTATGGGTCGAAAGGTTAACTGCAGGTCTGTGCAGGGCAACTAAAGGTCCATTCACACAGAGCATTGGTACTGAATGAACATAATGACATTCAGTAGCAAAGACAAGCTGTCATTCAGCAGTGTTGCAAGAAGAAACCACTGGATTAACTGCTATGCTATTATTCACATGTGGATGCTACAGCATCAGCTGAACCTCAATACCATTCAGCAGTGGTGTGCTATAGTATTAGCATGGCGGTGATCTACTGCTCTACAGTAACTAATTTTCCCATAGAATCCCTTTTCTCATAACTTGATTATTTCATTTTAGTCCCTTTGATTCCAAATCACATGCTTATTGGTTACAGATATTTAATATTCTATGCTCTCCATCAAATGGATGCTATTTTCTCACAGTTGAAGTTTTAGCTGGCCAGAGTCCGGTCACACTGTTTTGCTCTCAGCTCAACTCAGAGCTGGCCGCCAGCCATGCCCTTTGGTTTGGTTTCAGTGAGGAATGTGAACAATGCAAAGAATACAAACAAAGAGCTTCGGAATTAAGACCTCCACTTTGGAACAACTGATGCTTTCTATTAAAACATATTTATTACAAACACAGTAGCTCAAAAGCAGCAAAAAGCTCTTTGGTCAGAAAAGTTGGAAATCTACAAGGCTTCAACAAAGTGCTCTCTGAGGTCGGGATCATGGATGCTACATTTAACACTTTTTAAACTTCTTGAAACGGACAATCCATAATTCACACCTACTTCACACATTGATTGTTGATGTGTGTAAAAGACAACATCCAAACTTCTCTGTCAAACTCTTTATTTTCATACTTTATTATTATTTATCACATCTGGATGTAACACCTGGTGTGGTTATTTCCCTTCAGACCTGACTGAACAGCACTTTGTACAAACTAGTTTATTGCCAGCTTAGCGCTGCCTTTAAGGTTTCACCACCCCTATACCTCTAATGTTGAACATGTTTGATATGTAAACAATCACTTATATACCAGAGAAGGTACAGACCTTTATCTATCAAGTGCCTCAGAACCAGTGGTGCTGAAAGTAAAACTAGGACTAAAAACAGTCATAGTTTAGAGTCCTGCATTAAGCTTCACCCTCTGATTATTTTTAATAATTAAGTGTGATGCTGCTGTTCTAACACACTTACAGCCATAAATAAGAAATGAAGACAATGTGTAGTAATTCTGTGACAGTAAGTATTCATTTTTTTTAACAATATGTTTAACAAGGGAATAATAAGATTTGCAGCACCACTTTTTATGTACAACATGGTTAATTCAATTCAATTCAATTCAATTCAATTCAATTCAATTCAATTCAATTTTATTTGTATAGCGCCATTTCACAACAAACATTATATCTACCTTACTCTTTAAAATAGGTATTTACAGAGAAGAAAACCCAACAGAATCCACCATGAGCAACAGGGGCAAGAAAAAACTTCCTTTACGAGTCTTAAATGTTAAAATGTGTATGTGTTCCAAACTTCAGCCTGGATGTGTATAGTCAAGTCATATGTTGCTGACCTACTAGGCTTATACATGCAATAATATAATACAAACATTGAATAAAAGGCTTTCATCTCATAATGCTAAATAAACCAATAATTCATTTGTTTTGAGCTTAAAGTACAGCCCCAATTCCAAAGAAGTTGGGAAGCTATGTCAAAACATAAAAAAAAACAGAATCCAGAGTTTATATTTGCAAAGTGTATCAGTTTGAACATTAGCTTCTTTAAACACACCTGACCAATACAGTTTAGTGGTAGGGGAAGGGTTAGAGCTTGTTGTAGTTTTGGTTGTATTTTAGCCAGATGCTTAACAAGCACAACAGTTCAATCTCACAATGCCTAATTTAGTGCTACACCCTTCATGAACTGTGCTATACCGCACACAAAGGGATAATTCAGGCAGACCTGTGGTCACACTGCAAAAACCCTGAATTCATTTTTTTCCCCTACTGTCCAATTCCTCTTTCTGTAATGCCATGGGAGGCAGCTAGGTCAGAGATGCTCAGCATTTAGAATTTATTATAGTCACTGCCCACCAGTCACTAGATGAAACTTCTTTACATCTCTCTCACCTGCTGTTTGCAGCACCTGACCGGCTCTCTGTTGGCAGTGGCACTTCTCACCTCCTTTGGGAGCTCCATGCTTTATGGCTACAATCTAGCAGTGGTCAACTCCCCTGCTGTGGTAAGATGCATTCACACACACACACACACACACACGCACAGTTATATGATGATTTATCTGTTACTCATGTTGTTTAATTGTTGTGCTGTTTCATTTACCTTGTGAGCTCTGTGTCGGAAAAATGCTGCATCATTGACTTTAAACCAAGTTTTTGTTGGTCAATGGTGCAGTCTGTCTCTACTGCCTCAAGATAGCAATGCACCTGATCACACCTCATTTTAAGACCATGTTCCCATGGAAAATGAAAATGACTCTGAATCTGTATCGGTTTGACAAGACAGCTGTCTTGTGCTGATTGTGTGCATATGTCTGTGTGTAATGGGCTGAATTGTATGATGTACAGCACTTGCAGCTTTTGGCTGTATAAGTGTACAGTGTTTTGATGGCCCATTAGTCTAAAGAAGTGATCTTTCTCTAACCCTGACAAAGTGTCTTTCTGTGCCTAAACATTATCATCCAATATCATTATTTTTAAGAACACTTGGGCAGTCAATGTATGTGTCTGATTACAGTAATTGGATGTCGAAACAATGAGCAGTCCCTATGGATCCTAGTCTGTTCAACACCCATTGTTAGACAAAACATTGTCTCTGTTTGCAGGGAAAAACATTTGGTTGTGTTGTTTCAGTTTTTTTATCGCCGACAAGTTTTCCATATCAATCCATGCTCACTTGTAATAGTAAATAGACTGCTTTTCTAGCCACCACTCAACGCTCATTCACCCTTTCACACACACATTCATACACAGATGAAAGCACTGTGGGCGGGAGGGAGGAGGAATGGTGGATGATTTGAACAAGTGGACTTTCACCTTTTAGAGCGGGGTCAATGTCCCGTGTGAAGACAAAAGTAAATGTCTTCTTAAGTAACCTCTGTTTTTTTAACTTACTTCCATAGCTTACGGTGTGTGAATCACATTTATTTACTTAACTTCTGTGGCTCACGGTTTGTGAATCACGTTTTTTATTAACTTCCATTATTTACATAACTTCCATAGCATTTATGGTATATTTATTTACTTTTCTTTTATAACGCCTTACCGGGAAGTTTTTTTTACCCTAAACCTAGGTCAGTTTTTGTGATTACCATCTCCATGTAGCCATGTGGAGTGAATAGTGTGACAATACTGTTAAGGAATGCTATTTCCAGCCTGAAATTAAGTATAAGTTAATAATTTCTAATAAAAGTTTTCAAAAAGCTGTTGATAAATGAGGAATGTTTTCTTTTTTGTAAACTGATCTGTAGCTGGCTTCCAGAGTAAGTGTATTAAAAAATTAAGCAACTATCTCTTCGTGTTCTGGACAAATGTAATGACCAGGCCAGTAAAAGGATTACGTTAGGCGACGGAATTCGTGCCTTGTCAGGCACCCCGGACACCCAGTGGACTCCCGACCGGATGGTAAGGTTAACGGGTAATCCTGCACTTCTAATGCTAAACGTTAAAAGGGACGGGGAACGTATAAAATACTCCGGTGTAAAACCTTTACTGGGTGCCAGTGTGGCACTACTGTCAGTTAATACTTTGGCTATAATGCCACATCCTCTGAATGCTCAGGCTATCGGTAAATACAAGAACGCGTTCAAATTTCACGTGCTTAACGGTAACATTACTATAATTTGTGAACAGTTAGTAATTCAATCTGAAATGTCAGAAGAGAGGGCAAATTTGGCAGATTATGGGACTCAACAACAAAACATGTGTATGTGTACAGTCAGCACTTCATTGCGGCCCATGTCTGATGTGGCCTGTCCATCACTTGCCAGGATGGTTTAAGATCAGATCGGAACAGAAAGGTGTCTGATGATGACCGTTTGGGATGTTTTCCCCCTGGGTTTCCCCGCCCGCGGATGTGACGGCTTACCGACAGTCTCTATCCTTAACGTCAATCTGGTTTGGTGGAAGTTCAACTCTAAAAAGACATCTGGTAAAACAGTATAATTAAATTCTTGAAAGTTTAACGACATAACGTTAGCTAACATATAACTAGCCTGGAGGTTGCTAATGCTAGCTAGCCTGCTAAAAGAGTTACATTACCAACTGAGAAGCATTATCCTTAACCCTTAATGTTAACTAAGGTGCTAATGTTAGCAGTCATACGGCTAGTTTAAATTTCACACAGATTTTTCTCGGCTTTGCTGAGGAACTAACTGTCTCCATGAGATGGGTTTCACTTCCAGTGTCTTAGGCTACACTCAGAAACAGTTAACTTGCATTGCATTGTTCCTGTTTTAGGCATTCTAAGTAATGTCAACTTGACCTTTTTGTGCTTTGTGGCTTCTTCCAGCAAGATGTCTATTTTGACGGAGATTTCATTACCCACCGCAAAAAAAAAAGGTGTTGTGTGCAGCGGCCTGCAAAGGTGACAAGCATTGGTTCTCAGGTCACTTTCCTCCAGCGAATAAATTGAATATGAATGGAAAACTTCTAACCAGGTAAGAATTTTATAATTTGTTAAATTTACCCCTTTTATGTTTTCTTGCCTTCTGTCTTGCATGGTTTGGTTCCAGTCCAGCCATTTAAAATTATGTTAATGATTATTTTTACCCAACCCTGATACCAAAGAAGCTTGGACGCCTTGCAAAATGTAAGAGAGAAAAAACAGAATGCTAATAAGGCTGACAGGCTGATAATTGCCTTAACTGACATCCTCAGAAAACTTTATGAAAAGTAGTCCTACACATACTACTGCTACTACAGATGGCATTAAAAGCTGTTACAACTGCCACACATTGTATGTGTGTAGTTATATTGACATGTCACTTGAACTTATTTGTTAACTTACCTTTTGATATACAGTAGATAGCCCCCTTATCATCTCATGACCTCTCACAATTTCCCTCTATTTATTTACAGCCTGGCTACCACAAGATCATCATTCCAACATGGCTAAAGGACAGCTTTTATCCTTGTTGTGGACCTTAGTCTACAGTAACCACACTCTTTGAAAGACTGAAAAACTACTTTGATGGCCTAATGCTCCAGTGTGGCTTATTTGTTGTGTCTTGACACCTTGGGCAGGTAAAGTTATGTACTACTGAAAAGTTTTTCTAACTACTGGGTATTTGCAGGACTAAAGTGTTTCCGTGTTTCCAATGAGAGACTCCACCAAACTTGCATTATTGTTGACAGTTTTATTGGCAGTGATTGTGATGTGCCATTTAAATGTTTTTTCCCATGTGTAAATAAAAAAAAGTCCTTAAAAATATAGTATTGTTTGTTTCTGTTATATGTTTCATATGTAACATATCTTCATTTAAGTGTATATGTATTATATGACATGTTGTTCTAATGTTATACAGTGTACAACAGTTGCACGCTGTCAGAATGCCTGCAGATGGATATGAGTTACACACAAATTTGTGACCTGTGGTGTTTTCTGTTGTGTATGGTTTAATATGATTATTACACTGTCTGAAGATTTCCTTTAAGCCACTGACTTTTGAGAATAAATTGATTTCCTTTCTATAAATCTGTTAAGTGTCTTCTATGAAATATAATTGTTAATTATACAGTCTATTCTTATATTTAATTTAGTGAACCTGTTCTTAGGTTTACAGCAGTACTCCCTAATATGATTTTGTTATAAAAACACCACATTGTTAAACTTCAAAATTAAATTATGGTACAATACAGTATCATACTGTGATCAAACTGAAGGCACAGTAAGTAAAGCACAATTACAGCATTGTACTTTAAATCAGGATTACAGCATATTACTACAAAACACAAATACAGTATCACTCTGTAAACTGTAAAGCAGACTTACCGTAGAGCTGTATTACCGGGAAGCAGACTAACAGTAGGGCTGTTTTACTGACATTACGGTAAAGGTACTGTAAGCAGATGGAGTACTGAAGTATGAGTCAGTATGTCATTCACCTGAGCAACATTAAAACACATTGTATTGAGAACTCCATTGTAATAATGTTGGTTTGTTATGTTTGTTTAACAGGCACTTGTCATTGGTGATTGAGGCTACCAACCAATCACAGCAGTCAAGTCCTCTGTCTCTTATTGCTCTTTCTTTTCTCATTTGTAACTTGTACTGTCTTGCAGGTCTTTGTAATTACAGACTATACTGTGATGCAGTTCTGTTACACTGTCATTGAAGCTATTTTAATTCAGTGTCCAGGCTGTCATCAAGGGTTTCATTATTAACTCCCATACACACTAATGCACTACCCTGCCAGTTTGATAACACAATTGTTCCAAATATAAGTCTTACAAAGTCAGCTGTTCAAATAAATTATCAAATTTGTTTTTACTGAACGTGCATTCTCTTATTTTTTAAACTTTTTTCTGAATTAAATTCAGAAGTAGCAGATTGTATTGTCCTCTGTACATACAGAGTAACATTCTGTAACATCATTACGGAACTCCAATATAAAATGATATGCCCTATATCATATGTATACCATATACAGTGTCAAAAACCAGTAAAATGTATGGTTCCTGCCTCAAAGACCACCTTCCTCTTCTGACTTTTCCTCCATTCTATTTCTACTCTACCTCCACCTCTCAGTACATAAAGGACTTCTATAACAAGACAGTGCTGAGTCGTAATGGAACAGGACTAAGTGGGGAGACCCTGACACTCATGTACTCTCTCACTGTCTCCGTCTTTGCTATTGGAGGTCTGCTGGGCTCTGTCATTGTGGGAATGCTGGTTTCTCGCTTCGGGAGGTAAGTCTTTGTTATTACAGGCTATTCAGGATTCTTGATTGTAACCAGTTCTATAATAGTCACTGCTGAATTCCTAAAACCATGTACTTTCTTTTTCTTCCCTAACCAAGTAGTTAAGGCTACTTGTGAGCATAAATATGATGATTTTACAGCTGCAGAAGGAAACTCTGATACTGTGTCAGCCAGTTGATTCATTGCTATGACTGTCTGTCTGTCTGTCTGTCTGTCTGTCTGTGTTTCCGCACCTGAATATACATCCTCTGGCCAACAGAGGGCGCTGCACTCTAACTGATTAGTATACAGAAATCTGTGGGGTGAAGTCTGCCATCTCTGATTGCCTTGTTTCGATTAGTTTTTCAGCAGTTGGAAAGGAGAGCAACCGATGGAGACAGGCAATATATTTGAGGTGGAAAAAGACGGATTTGGTCAATTGGGTCAGCAGTTAGAGTCAGAAGTTGTGGGTGGTTTGGGTGAGGCATTTGGGACCAATGGTTATTAAATTTGTCATAGTTAAGATGAAGGTCATTAGTTTGCATCAAGGATTAGATTTCTGTGAGGCAGCTAGTCAGCGAGAATTGGTTGCGTTGGAAATGGTTTTGGTGGAAATGTGAAGTTGGATGTTGTCAGTGTAGCAGTGAAAACGGAGGCCGTGGAGATGTATGATGTTAGCAAGTGGGAGAACATAGAGGATGAACAGGAGGCATGATTAAAGCTAAAGCTAGTTTTTAAAAAAGTCCTCTGACTCAGTACCACCTGCCAGTTTACATTAGCATTAGCATTAGCAGAAAAGTCGGTTTGTTGACATGTCGACTTCTCTGACACAAGTCGATACAAGTTGATGTTATTCTGTCTCTCCCTTCCTCGCTCTAAGTAGTTGTCTAGTGCAGTGCAGACTCTGCCTCTGATTGGTTTAAGCAAATATATTTTCCTGGAATTAACCAATAGCATTAGTCGCTTCATAAAATAGGGAGGTAACGTTACTTGGCGCGTAAACACAAGACAAGTCAGATTTAAAAAAAATAGAAGACATGGATTTTGAGCATCTTTTTGGACCCCACCTTGAGAGCGGGCACAAAGAGCCCCACTCCACTCCAGCTGCCGAACTCTGCTTGATGCTCAGCATCTCATATTCCGACGACTGTCCACACTGTTCCACATGGCTACTCAATATTCAGGTCGGATTCTTCCTCATGGCTACTTAATAATCACATTGGATTCTTCTACATGGCTACTTAATATTCATCTTAAGCAACCTGTTACAATCATTGTTCTATATATATATCTACACCCTTAACATGTTGCTTTATATACATGAAATAGGTGGATGTGATGGTATTCTTGTTTGTGTATAGTTAGGTTGTATATTATGAATATTAAGTAGCCATGTGGAGGAATCCTACATGAATATAAAGTAGCCATGTGGAACACGCAGTCAATATGATTCCATCAGACCTTATATTTACACTGTTTTACCAAAGTCGGCACCTATGCACAGTTCCATTATGTGTTACAGACATTTGTAGTTATCTGATAAGGTAAAACATTTTGTTTATGCTGCATTTTGCTGGTTATTTCACATAACATTTGTCTGGCCAAAATCTACGTTTATCTCGTATGCATGAGATGCGTCTGTGTTGTTTTTCCGCTGTCAGTGTGATGACGTCATCATATGACTTATAGACTCGACTTAGACGTTATTGACAGATAAGTCGATCTGAAAAAATATGAAGTCAATAACCCCCTAGTTTACAGTGCTCTGTGGCAAAATCAATTCCATTATGTCAAGTGACATAAAGAACCAAAAAAGGCTTTTTTTTTATAACAGGTATTTTTTCACCCTTCACTGATGTTTACCCCTTTGATCCCAGAACACCTCTGGGTGGTGGGGCAGCAGTATTGAGACGGCGGCTGGCCCCAAGATCCTAGAAATAACTAAAGGCCCACAACGCCACCTGGGGACTGGCACTGCAGCATATGAGAAACAGGAAAATAAACTAGTAGAATGCAAAATATAATAAGGTCACAGGTTCGTGACTGAGGAGGCAGAGACCGTAGATCAAGCAAAAGGCTTTTATTGAAATAAGTTGGGGTTAAACCTAAAACAGAGACTGCATCTGTAAAGAAAGAAAAGGATTACAAACACCAAATACAATAAAGATTTACTTTATTAACAGAATAATATTTAAAAGGCCGGCTGAGACAATACTAAAATTCTACTAACAGAAAACTAAAAGTGGTGGGCTTGGGCCCCAGTGGTAGGCAGACTACCAGGACAGTACCCCCTCTTCCTGATCTGGGGTGTTACACTACAAAAAACAAATACAAACATGGACTAAAAGTGCCCCAGTGTCTACTTGCATACACAGGAATAAGGTGTTCACCACGGCGCCTAGCCTCCACCTGAGGACACCCAGGAGAAAAAGAAAATAACCACACCAACAACCCAATTGATAATTAAACAATCTAGAAACAAGCAAAGCAAAAGGTATTTAAACTAAACGTGGGTCAAACATAAGCACTCAACAAAGCAAAGAGTGTGAATAAGGCCAAACTGATGGTAAAGCTAAACAAATCAAAACACCAAACACAGCAGCAGGGAGCCACCAGGGACCAGGAACCAGCAAGAGACTGAAGGAGCCATTTTGAGGCGTTTTATACTATCCTGGACAGGGGGAGGAGCTAAGGGGGGTTTCCTACTGGGGTTGCGTTCAAGACGCCTAACTTTGGTTCACTACACAGGCATACATTACTATCATTATGACTTTTTGTACTGCTGCAGTCCACACTGTTTCACAAACCTCTGGCTCATGTGCTGTATGTATATCCATGATGTCATAATGGCATTTGTGTGTGTGCTGTTTCAGGAAAGGCACAGTGGTAAAAGCAACAGTGCTGGTGTTTATCGCTGGCTCTTTCATGGGCTTCAGCAGGATTTGTGGTTCACCTGAGATGATCATTATTGGCCGCTTCATCACGGGAATTCACTCAGGTACACACACACACACACACACACCAATTGCACAATGTTGTGCC
>CAFUXE010002245.1:131457-151566 GCA_903364295.1 Serranus cabrilla | reverse complement strand
TGAAACTCCATCCAGGATTTTAAGGATGAGCTAGAGCAGTGATTCTCAACTGGTGGGTCGGGACCCAAAAGTGGGTCGCGGACCTGTTTTCAGCGGGTCGTGGGCCTGTACCTGGGCAAAAGAATCCTGTGGTTTTATTTTGAAGGGGATTTTTTATGTCTTTTTTGGTAATTTTGTGCCTTTTTTTGGAAAACGTTGTGTCTTCCTTGGTAATATTGTATCTTTTTTTTTGGTAATTTTGTGTCATTTTTTGGTAATGTTGTGTGTCTTTTTGTTCAACATTTTAGAAGTTGAACATTTTCCTCGTTTTGGGTCTCGTCTTGTCATGACGGGATGATGGTGGGTCCCAAAGCCAGACCAGTTGAGAACCGCTGAGCTAGAGCTTTCAGGCATCCACATGTATTGTTCAAGTGTCCACATACTTTTGGATTTGTTGTAGACTCTCTGTGTTTGCTTAGATAGAGATTTTTATTGTTAGCAATAGTTTATAATTACACTATGAGGTCTTTATATAACATCAAGTTTAAATCATTGTTACTCAGCTCTTCTTCTCTGTTTTTTTTTTTTTTGCAGGAATATCTTTAAGTGTAGTACCAATGTACCTGGGTGAGATCGCTCCAAAGAACCTGCGAGGCTTCCTGGGTCTCGTGCCGAGTATTTTTATTGGTATAGGAGTCTTTACTGCTCAGATCCTTGGCCTACACGAGCTTCTTGGAAAGGTAGTCAACACTGTTTCTAGAGAGGATGTGACCATGTGGTTATGGTAGCTCCTCATCAGGTCATGATGAGTTTACTAATCTAAAACTAGGTAGTCAGAGACCTAGAGGTTAGAGATTTAACCTTGTGACTGGAGGGATGCAGGTTCAAATCCCAGGACTGGAATGTCAAAATGAAGGACTGGAAGGTTAAATGTAAAGGATACATTCACTGCTAGCTGTTTACACTTAAAAAAGAAAACACCTACTATTTTTTGTTTAAACTTAAAAAAAAGAAAAGAAAAACCAAACTGCTTTCCCCAAGACATTTAAATGGTCCCTAACATGATTGCAGTTATTGTTTCAAAATAAAAGCCTGACAATTGACATCTTGGACCTGAGCCTGTCCTGTTATGTGGCCACCATTCTTTACAATGTATTCATAGCCAATCAAAGCAGTGTTTATCTATGCAATAAATACGTAAAAAAGCACAATATCCATTCTTAAGTTTGTATCACTGACTGGCAGATATCATGTTTTTCTTTTAAATAAAATGATGATATTGTTGCCATTACATCATCAGTGCTTCCCTTTAATATGATCAAACTAAGATTGTGTTGTAACTGTTACAGGAGGAGCACTGGCCCCTCTTTCTTTCAGTGGTGGTTGTACCCACCTTCATCCAGTTGATGCTGTTGCCATGGTTCCCAGAGAGCCCCAGGTACCTGCTGATTGAGAAGCACAATGTCCATGCCACCATCACAGGTCAGTGTAGTGGTGCTGCTGCACATCAACACATTGGCCAGCATTTTGGGCAAGAGGACCAATTACATGAGAGGAAATCAATTCTGTAACTGGCACCAATAAAAATATTTCATTTTGTCACAGATAAAAAGTAAAACTTTGCGTGTTCTTTCATTACACTATGGCAGTTTTGAAGTGCACCTTTAAAGAGGTTTTATTATTAACAGAGATGCAGCTGTGTGCCATCACTCCAGCAATAATCAGAGACATCAAAGCTTTATATTATATGGCAGCCGAGCTGCATGTACACACTGAACAATATGGGAAGAATTAACTAAACACTGGAGGACAGATTGTCTGACTGACTGACATCTCAATCATGTATTGTCAACTCGGTTGGCTAATTAACTAATTTTTCAAGTCAAATACATAAGTACAAGTGAAGCTGTAATTACCTTTGTTTCAGATTGTTCCATGATATGCTGTGACCATGTTGCCTTCTGCCTTCTCTGTTTCTCAGCACTGAAGTGGTACAGAGCCAAGTGTAACATCCAGGCTGAGATTGAAGAGATGCAGGAGGAGCAGCGCTCCCTGTCCTCAGTCGAAACACTGTCCGTATGGAAACTGTTGCTGGATGACACAGTCCGCTGGCAGGTGCTCAGTGTGGTGGTCATCAACATCGGCATGCAGCTATCTGGCATTGATGCTGTAAGGACTCTTTGAAAACTGAGTAATGTATACATAGAATAAGAGGGGCTTGGCATGCTGTGTCACAATCTCTAAATATGACAGATTTTTTCCAAAATGATTACATTTTCAACACAGTAAGTATGTACTGTTATTATCCAAAGGGCATTCCTAGGTTTAACAGGTTTTTGCTTCAAAAACATTATCAACAAACATGTTGTGAACCAAATGGTGTTACAAGCTGTTAGCTTGTTTCTCTCACTTGGTCCACCTCAACCACTCTATATATATATATATTTATGTATATATGCCTAGGTGAGGCACTGCCTACCGTGCTTCACCTGACTGCACACCACTGAATGGACCTCAGAAAACCATAATGTTAATGGAGTTAATGCAGACAAACAATAATTGTGATGATGCATATGATAATGAGGATAATGGTATGGTGAGTGTGATGTGGCAGATGCTTGTGATGATTTTTAGTCCTAAGTGCATATGACAGTTGGCTAGCCTTGGCATACTTCCTGGCACATAGCAGAACTGTGTGTGTGTGTGTGTGTGTAACAATTAATGCCAACCATGTGTATTAGTATCTACCTGGTCCTCAAACCATCTCCGTCTGCTTTTCCCTGCTCCCCCTAAGGCCTCACATAGAGTTGAAGTGATTGTGAGTAAATGTCTTCTGTGTCTCCATGGTGACGCTGTGCCACCTGTGTAGCAAGTCCTTAATTTCTGCTCCTCATTTACATTTTTACACCATTGTTTTTTTTCTTTCTTCTCGAAGCATATGCGACATTATGGAGAGAAATATTTTACCTTGGCTTCTCAGCCAAATGGCTCACAGATGACTGGTAACCGGCTGCTATAAACATACACTGTCTTAACTACACACATATTACTCTTGATTGGGTTCTGTTTTAACCACCAAAAGTTAAGTCACGGCAAGCAGCTACAGTAATCCATCAACCTGTGACTGTGTGGCACAAAGAGCTAGACTTTTAAAGGATTCCACAAACTGAACTGCTTCCTGTAACGTTAATTTTGTTTTGGGTTGCATGTGCCTCGCTATCAGACACTGAGGGATGTCACAAAGATTCAGTATCTGACAAGTTTATTTGTCAAAAGAAGTGGTGCTGGCTGTAGGGAGGTATTGGTTTGGTGTGCTTTAGGGTCCCATCAATGATATCACAAAAACAACAAACAACGTGATGGCTTTCATTGCAGCAGGTCGGTTACAGGTCATCCTTAAAGTGCAGATTAAGTGGCTAATTATATGGTAACAGCACAAATTTTAAGAAATGAGAGGAAAAGGCAGCATAATCCCAATTTGCTGCAAATTGCTGATGCCAGCTTCATTTAGTCTTTAAAGACCTATTTTGTGTGAGCCCGCCATCTTGATTGTTTTTCCACCTTTATTCTATAACCAGCTGACATGAAAACAACTAAATTCACCTCAAATGTCTTTAAGTGCTTGTTTTTCCACCACAGATCTGGTTTTATACCAATGACATCTTTGAGAACGCAGGTATCCCACCACCAGAGATCCAGTATACCACAGCCGGAACTGGGATTATAGAGATCATCGCTGGACTCATTGGGGTAATCTTAAGGCTAATATATACTCTGCAAGAACAGAATGACATCATTCTGTTCTTGCAGCCCTGGGAGAGAGATTCATTTCTCTTCTCTCTTGACACATCATCTGGACGCAACGTTTTTCTTGTGTGGTGTCCAAGAGCTATTGTGTGATTTGTCAGAAATTTTAATTTGACGTGTGCTACAGTGGGAGGGCCCTGTGAGGACCTCAAGAGTTCTGCACTTGAGTTTCTTGTGAAATATTAAATGTCCTGACCAAAACTAACATTTTTTCTTGTTTTTGCCTCAAGAGCAAGAACTGTTTAGAACTTTTTATTGGGCTGTTGTGTCCAGAAGGTTTCGTATCATGGATTGATTTGAGATAAGAAGAAGAATGTGTATTACAGAGCTGGAGTCAGAATGTGGCGAGCCTAGCTTAGAATAAAGACAGGAAGCAGAAACACATTTGATCTCTTTTATTTAATGCCCACATAAACAAAACTGTAAAAAATGACAGCTAGTTTCAGTTATGAGCATAACATGCTGAGGCCATATCCAACACTTAAACTGTCTTTACGCAGATGATTATGCTTTATAAATATCAGTCATTGTGGCAATGAGCTTCAGTTTTACTGGCACACTGTGGGATCAACACTGTCAATCACTCATTTGTAAATTGTCCCATGTACCATACCACTTCAGCTCAACCACATCAGTGAGATTCCCCAGAAGCACCAGAGCAGCTGCGAATTAAGAATAATTTGACTTTTCATCAAAAGTATCTATAAACAGTAATATTTCAAAGATAAAAGTAATCAGTAATTTAGCTAACGGCACTGACATCAAAACATACTTTACAAAGTGCTCCACAGTAAAGGACTAAAGAAAAATAATGAATCAAAATTACCATTATAAATGTGGCACCAAGTTGCTGTGTAGACAAGGAAAACAAACATTGTTTTATTTTATTCTATGTTACAGCATTCTCTTCTGAGGTATTGGTGAGGTGAACACAGTCTCACTGCACAATCACCTTCCATAAATACCTTGTTTGTGTTGATTGTCAGGTTCAGTGCCAAACAGTCGGTCTTACTTACTGTGTGAGTGTGTTGGTCAGATAAGATACATGTTCATCAGTGAGCTTTTCTAGCTGTATTTTTTACCTTTGGGCAGAACAAGGCAAGTTATTTCTGCCAGCTTCCAGTTGAAGCTAAGCCACCCACATCTTGACTCCAGCTCTGTGAGATTAATTTCCATCTGAACATGTGTGTCTGTAAAATGTTGAGTTGTTCTGACTTTCAAGCCCACTGAGGTTACAGAGTTTGACTTGATTTCTTTTTCTCCTCCTCTAGTGTTTCTCCATAGAGAAGCTGGGCAGAAGGCCCCTCATGATTGGGGGTTTTGCCACAATGGGCATTTGCAGTGCTGGAATCACAGTAGCTCTCATGTTGCAGGTGTGTGTGTGTGTGTGTGTGTGTGTGTGTGTGTTTCCCTTTAAGTCCCTCCAGTACAGGGAGATGTGGGTGAAATTCCAATCTGAGCAGCTGGTAATGAGTCTCTAAACAGTCTGCCACAGTAGGACTGTAGTCTGAATTTAAGAAAATGACATGGTTATTTCCAGCTATTACAATCCCAGTCGCCCTGTGGGTCCCAGGTGTGTTCTTTACCTTACAGCTGTGTGCAGTTTTTTATATTTAAAAATTAACATTTCAGATCTGTGTTGTTTTAGATAGCACAACTGTTGCAAAAATAGCATTGATGTTACCAGCTGTACTGTAGAAAGTGGATGAAGCTGTAAACTCTTCTTAATGTCCAGACAACGTAATGCTTCACTGAACCAGCTGAATATTCTGGAACTGGAAACAATAAGTAGATAAGTTGAAGCAGATACTAAATATAAAACAAGTATCTCTCTGTACGGTAATCCTCATGGATCTATTTGAATTTCTCAACCTCAGTGCAGTCCATGACTCTAATCATGGTCCACTAGCTGTCCATTCTGTGTCTGTCCTAATATAAAAAAATCTGCCTGGCTCTGTAAATGGCAAACATGTGCTGTTTCTTACTTTCTGCAGGCTCACTTATCCTTTATGCGCTACATCAGTGTCTGCTGTGTGGTCGGCATCATCGCTGGCTTCTGCATTGGTCCAGGCAAGTTGCTCTGTGCTGCATGTTAAAGACTCTCACTTACCCATTATGAGCGGGACCTCCTCTGTTGTTATGCACTACTAATATCTTTTCATGCTGTAAACTGGACACCATTATACGGACCGTTGCATGAAGCTGTTGAAGTTAGGCAGAAAGTTCGGATAAGTGTCCGCATGTGTTCACTGGTAAAAGATCTTCAACGCATCATGAAAACTTTACAAACAGAAGAGAAGTACAGAACACACAGTCGACTACTTTATAGTTCCCAAACACATATTACTTTATTTACATTAAGCTATTGATTATTTTATAGATATTAGCAGAGGATGCATTAGAGCCCCCAAGACAACAGAGTCACCGAAGCTATGTAACAAGCATATTACAATAAATAACCGGTTACATCAGGGGTGTCAAACTGATCCAGTAAAGGATCAAGTGGCTGCAGGTTTCTGTTCCAACCAAGAAGAAACACACCTGAATCCAATCATTCAATCACCTGAACTGTCTTCACTCAGCTGATTAATTATCAGTATCACCTGTGCTCCTGCCATGTTTGTGAAAACATAATACAGCATAATATGTCCAGAGTATAACAGGGACATTTTTAGCATTTGTAAGCATTTTACAGAATGATTATTTTTGACAAAAATCAACATTTGGACATCCTATAATAAGTTGTTTTTCTTTTGACATTTTTAAATATAATATAGTATGCCATTTTTTTCCAGTTTTGGACACACTATAATATAATGTTTCTTGTTTCATATTTTTGGATATACTATACTATTACCCGGGTCCAACAGCATTTTTAGGCATTTTTGGGTGAACTACACTATGACCAATTTTGGACATACTATAATTAGTTTTTTTGTCATCTAGAACAGGGGTTTCAAACTGATCCAGGAAAGGGCAGAGTGGCAGAAACACACCTGAATCCAATCATTCAATCAGCTGAACTGTCTTCACTCAGTTGATTAGTTATCAGTATCAGCTGTGCTCCTGCTTGGTTGGAACAGAAACCTGCAGCCACTCGGCCCTTTACTGGATCAGTTTGACACCCCTGGGTTACAAGATATATATATCTAACACATGTTGCCCTCTGCAGGCTATAAGAGGAAGTGAAGAAATATGTAAGTTTGTAATTTTATTTAGAACTAAGACGGTAGTAATTTATTTTTTAAGTACAACAGAATATTATTTAAAATATAAGTCAAGGTTACGTCATCATGCACTTTCTGTAAGACTTCTGGACTTCCTAGGTGATAAACAGCATCTCTATCATGGTTAGTCTGCAGAACTTTAGGTTGCTTTGTGTTATTAATTGGCTCCCTCTGGTGGTCAGATTCTGACATTTCCAAAGGAGTCTCTAGTTTCAAAATAAGCATCTAAAGCTAGTATTTTCATGTTTACATACTTCATAATATTTATAAGTGCTAATCCATGTCATATGGCCTCCTGTAAGAGAGATGTTGCATGTTGCACAAGTTGTAGTTCGAATGATTTAATATAATGATCAAACATTATAATGGCCCCCTCTCTTATTCATCATGAATATAAATATTTTCCTAGACAGCCACTAGACACTCTGCACTTCCTTTTTCATAAAAAAACAAAATACAAATGATTAGTGAGGAGGTGGAGGTGTTGAATTTGAAAGATATGGATATAATGACAATCATGTGGCATTGTAGGAAATGCAGAATCAAGAATCCATCCTATTTTAAGTATATGCTAAATTATACTTACATATATATATTTCCCTTTCAAAGAACCCTTTCAACATTTCAGCATGTACGTTGTTATGTGTTTCCTTTATTCCTGTTCCAGCTGGGGTACCTTTCCTGATCACAGCAGAGCTGTTTAAACAGTCCCACCGCCCAGCAGCATACACTATCGGAGGAGCACTGAACTGGCTGTCTAACTTCACTGTGGGCTTCGTCTTCCCCTTCTTACAGGTGAAAACCATATCATACGTGAGCTTTTCTCTTGATGTGAATACCACTAGGGGTTCTCTGGCTTTATTGAATATGATCTGAACTAGTTAATCCAATCACTGAACCCCTCCCCGCTTGGTTTGGTTCTCGTCCCCATTATTTGTCTTAAACATTTGTAGAAAGCTCCCAATAGAAAGTGCTTGTTACATCTAAGACCTGTAATGTTCCCTTAAGACAAGTTGCACGTGTAAATATTCACCTATCCCTTCCATTCTGCATGAGCAAAGGAGTTCACGTTGAGTTCATGTTTGACAAACTTTGATCGACAAAGTCGCACTTTAAACAGACCAGAAATGGGCTTGATCCCGCTTGGCTGTCAAACACAAACCAGCAAAGTGATTTCCCTGTATGTCACATCCTTCACTACCCTCATTAAGTATGAATAGGTCTGGCCCTTGACTGTATCTCTGAATAATGTGCCCATTGCTGCTTAACAAAATATTAATACAATTTAGTTGCTCTAGATATTTTTTGGATTATATTTGAACAATAAAGCTCAATGGACAATGGTATAATGTGGGATGGATGGTAGGGATGGAGTAGTTTTGCATGTTCATGTTCACGTCACAGGATAACTGAAAAGAGTTATAGATACAGTGTCTTACTATATAACATTGTATTGGATCAATTTAAAGTAAGTTTGGTGGATGTGGTGTGTGGTCTGTGCTTGACTTTCCAGCACCTCTGTATTATGACTCTCAAAGTCAGATATTTGGAGCTCGCACAAAAGTTTCCTGCTAATGGTTACAGTTTGGATGTTGATTGTTTCCTACCTCTTGCTGCATCATGTATGTTAAACTAAGGAGAGCATGGATTCTTAAACCTTTGCTTCAGTTTTGTTCTCTATTTTTTGAGTGCCTGCTGTTTTTATCTGAAAGAACTTTCCTCTTCAGATTGACAGTCTATAAATCACTTGTTTCCTGTTCTACATGTATCGATGATCCTCAGATGTCAGCGGGGTATTACTGCTACTTGGTGTTTTGCACCGTCTGTGTGTCCGTGGCAGTCTATGTCTACATTGTGATCCCAGAGACCAAAAACAAGACGTTCATGGAGATCAGCCGGATGTTCTCAAAGAAGGAGGCAGTACTAGAGACCCAGGGCCTGATCCACGTGGACCAGCTGAAACTGAAGAAAATGAACGGCTATGGTGGCATTGAACATGCTTCCCTAGAGTTTGACAGCTCTTCATCTGTACCTTAATTGAGCTTCAGATTCTTACTGAGACTTTAAATTAGTCATTACTTCCTGTTTGACATTCAACTGTTTCGACATGTTAAACAAACAGAACCCTACCTGGACTCTTGTTAGGTGTGCTGTATAGTCGGCAATCAATAAACAGTACAGATTGCAGTTCTGGCATTTGCAATTTCTTGCCAATTTAATGTTTTAGTCTGTTTGAGTACCTGAATTTTCATAGGTTTAGCTGTTATTCCTTTCGGTGCTAATAGCGTGACAGATCTGGGACCATGGTGACATCACTTCAAAGAAGTCTCAACCCCCCAGGTTAAGCACAAACTCACTTCCTGCATCATCTTTAACCAACAGTATTTTCTGTAGGTTAGCACCCAGTTTTCCTGTTCGATTATGCACTCAATTTCAGCTTGAAAGTGGTTTGGATATTAAGAATTAACCTGTTGGTTTGCTTGTTTGTTTGATTGTGCAACTTCTTTGTATTAATGTCAACATGTTCCCAGACCTCCACAAGTACATTCATGAATATAATGTAATCACAACTGTTGCAAGTGTTCAAACCAGACACAAAGCAAAATTTTGAATGCAGGTTCCCATTTGTTTTAATATATATTACTTGGGCCAAACGCACCTGTGTAAACAATGCCACTGTTTCTTTCTGTCATTAACCATGGTTAAAATCAGCACTACTGCTGTTTTCATACCTGTTATGGAAGTCCGAGGTGTGTCGGAAAACCATCATCGAACCATCATGGGTTCACAACTTCTACAAGAGGTGCACACAGCTTTTTTTAGTACATCTGGATGATTGTTGCTATGATTCTACTACAGCGATGTGAACCCAAAACACTGATTGACACTGATTTAGTGTCAGTCTGTGGATCAAAGGGATGCTGAAAAAAAAAAAAAGTGATGCCAACGTGTAATAAGTCATTATTCATGCTTTGTGAGGTCTTTCTGCTAGATGACCAGCAAACAACATTAAAATTCGTCTTTCTTGATGGACTTTAGCTCAATCAGGAAAAGGCTATGCAGGAGAATCTCAACGTCAACGCAAGTTGCAATTAACAATTGTGCTCTAATAAACTATATTCTATGAAAAGTAAAGGAAAAGAATGGTTCCTCTCAACTTGGCTCTTATTTTTGTAGTTCTGGCCATTAGTTCAATCAATTATAATTACATTGCACCAACCTAAGTGATCTGAATGCACTTAAATAGTTGGAATGGGTCATGAACCACCTGATCATTCAGAGTTCTGTAGGTGGGATTAAGAATCGGGACGCGTTCTTCTTACTTCAGCACAGCTGTAAAAGTTGCTGATTGTTGTTCCCCAGCTACCACTTACCTATTGTTTGAATTCTAGCAGTGCTAGAAGGGAAACTTTGTCGATTTTTAGACTGGCACTTTGTTACTGCAGTGGCAAAGAGGAAGACTGGCCGCTGTTTATCTGCATTTACTGCCCACATTAATTTATCCATTAATGAGCTCTACTTAACTTTGATTCACGTCAGATGTAAAACAGTCTGATTATCCTCAAAGTTCAGGAGTGAAGAATGTAAAGTTACTTTGGACTCAAGTGGAGCGTGTAAATGATGGCTCTGATGGTTATAGTATACTGTATGGTGTAGTATCAGAGGACCTCATGATAACATAATTATAATTCATATGCTAACTGTCATCTGTTTCTTAACTTGTTATTATTAAGTCTGATTGCACGTTCTCTTCAAGAATCACCACCTTAGGGTCTCTGAGGGTAAAGTGGTCCCACTACCACTTATTTTAATTGTGAATTAGAAGGTTGCCAGGCTACCAGGCAACATGATTTACATGAGTGTCACTGAGCTGTTTGAATGGAAATAAACTCACTACTCCTTGTATTTATTGGTACACAGCCCTGACTGTGTCTGAGCAGGTGCAACAATATTTTCAAATGTTTTTTGATGGTATAGTCTTTACAGAGGCACAAAATAAATGGAAATAAGACACATTTTCAGATTTTAGTAGTCTGAACTCACTCAGAGCATTAAAGTTTGTACTGGATGCTCACTGTGCGGTAATTGTAAACAATAAAGTAGATGTATGAAGATGCACCAAGCTTCAAATATTGCTTTAGCACAGTGTGAGCACAGAATGCAGCCCCCGTCTTTCAGAGCTGTTAGTGGTGGGTGTTGAGGGGTTTGGCAGGTAGCTGATGAATGTTGCACTTCTTTGCTACAGGCTGTAAGTGTTTTGTCACAGAGTGTGTTACGACTGGGCCGGCCTATTCTTTATGCTTTATTCTTGTCATTTTATTTAACATGTGAATCATCTGAATGCAGCTGCTTCACTGCAGCCCTCTATCTTGACCTTTGCCTTTTCCCCTTTGGTGAGCAATGTGACTGGGCCTGCTGATACATACTGTAGTAATGGAGCAATAAAGGAGAAATTTAAAGCTAATATCATACAACCAATTAAACATCCAAGGGGTTGTCAATAAATCCAAGAGATCTCCTTAAAAATATGTTTGTCACTGTTTGACCTCTTAAGACATCTGAAACTGTGAAAGTGAACTGTCATGATGAGGCATGCCTTGTATATAAAGGGTCACAAGCCAAAATGGTAACCTGTGAATTTAAGCTGGTTAAAATTTGTTAACACACCCTTTTCCCTCAGTTTCATCCTCCCGAATAAAGTTTTACTGAAACAGCCTCCTGAGTGTGTCCATTTTAAAATGGCAGCTTAATGTTTTAGCATGTACAGGGAAGCAAAGTTAGGAAAACAACATTCTCTAGAATCTAACTTTTGAATCTAAATTGTTCATTTTAAATAGCTGATCAAACAACTCTGCTGTTGTCATTAACCTGTATTTATGTTGCTTTTATAGTAATATAACTATTTGGTCAACAAATGTTGGATATAATTATTAAAAAAAAAGAAGTGAATGTGGTCACTGTGACGTCATCCATTGGTTGGTGGACTACAGTTCTAAAGTCTCAAATTCAGCCTTTTGGCCGTTGCCATCCTGGCTTTTTGGATGGAGTGGAGCTGACGCTGTGTCATTAAATACAGTGGAACACTGAACAAGAGATTTCTAAGACCAAAATGTTCCATTTCACTTTGATGAAGTGAAAACATTGAGTGAAAAGGTCTAAGATGAAAGCACACCAGTGGGAGTAACTTGTCGACCCTAAAGCATTCCTTGCTTTTACCTTGAATTTGTGGATGGAACTACTTCCTAAATGAACATCATACTGTATTTTGGTATCTTGTTAGGAAGTTGGGAGTGAGACGTGTAGGCAAGTAGCGTGCTAAGCACCAGGCTTGTCTTATAATTGTTGATCATTGTGGTAAGTTTGGTGGTAGGTATGGATTAGTATGGTAGGTTGTGTCAGATTTTTTAAGAGCAAAACTTGTTATTATAGATATCTTTTTTGCTGTGTCAGCAAACTGGCTCCATTCAAATGAGTATGGTGAGGCTTCTGACAGTGGGAACCTGGCCTTTGATCCTCCCTGGAAACATAGTCCATTAGGTAGGTTCATCTATGCCTTCTAATGTTCAACATTAATAATGAACAGAATGACAAAAACGAAGTAGTGGATGTTTTCTACAGCATATATTGTTCAATGGGTTTCACCAATGCCTGGCTGCTAATGTGAATTTGTATTGATGGAAACAATGAGTAAGGCACAATTTGAACATACCAAACCAAAAAGAATCTAATAAACTTTTACCTTAATGTCACTGGAGAGTGATATGACCATTATCATATAAGAGGTGGACTGCCAAATGACCTAGTATCAGTTTTCTCAATCTGGCTCGGATGGTGGGGGGAGTAGTCTGTGGGGGGTGGGTTCTGGACCTGTTTTAAATGTTAATCATCACTGCTATGCCCCCCAGGACATAGACAAGGCTACAGATGCTGGTATGCTAATGCTGCTGACCAATAAGCATCTAAGTTGTTTCCAGAGATTAGCTAGTTTCTATTGACACTCCACCACTCACATGTTTATTCTCCCACATCATTAAAGACAGTCACATGTTCATTGTAGCCTTTCAGTCCTCAGTGTGTATGTGTTAGGATGTTTTTCCACCTGTTGGCTTTGATGTGGCTAAACAGTGTGTATAGTGTAGAGGGAAATGTTATGGCCAGGGTCAATGGTAACTCATTAACCATTTAATAGTATTTTATCTAAACTGATGTGCATTCAAGGACACTTCTTGTCATTTAACTGGAGCCTGGAAAATTTATTATGACAGCAAATGTGATGCAGCACATATTTATACAAGAGGAATACTTTTTGTTGCATAAAACCTGATGGATGGGAATGATTGTTCCAGGCATTAGTCAGACCCTCGGATGGAAAGTTGTGGCTTATGAAAAACTTGAGATTTTGATTGCAAAGCACATGGACATATAAATTAATAGTCTTAATGGTTGGACCATGGTATAAGTGGTCCATATTCAAGAATTAATGGCCTCTCCATAGTCCATTATTTCCTGATGATGTACACCTTATCAGGAAATAATCCTTACTTAACACTACATTTTAATCAACCATAGAAAAATGAGTTAATAAAAAATCATTTGAATGCCACTTCTGAACATAAATAGTCACTTAAACAAGTTTTGTTACCACAAATGATTTTAATGACAGATGCATTGCAGCAGAATTGCGCATCAGCTTGCGCATTGTGCATTAATTTGTCCTTTACCAGATGTGTTACTCCATAACACAAAAGATGAAACCATTAAAAGAAACTTTATTTATCCCTGTGGGCAAAAAAGAGACTATGCAGATGAAATATTGCATAAGAACAGTTGGAATATGACAATATACAAGGGAGGGGCATCCCAGTGGTTCACACTGGTAGAGCCAGCACTGAGTCCTTGCTGCGGTGGATCTTGGTTTGAATCCGGCCCAAGGTCCCTTTGCCACATGTCTCTTGCTGTATCTACTAACAAAAACTGTTTGCAAACTGTTAAAGAGAGTAACTGAGCCTTTTTCTTTTATGAAACACATGTTTGTGAGCTGTTTTCCTGTTTTCAGTGGGAACCAATGGGCTTGAAGCAGAAAGCCAGACAGGAAGTCTGACATTATTGAGAGAGGGCCCAACACGTTGTTGTTTTACTTTTGGCAGCATAAAAGAGAATGATACCTGAAATAACCTTTAATGATACGTCTCAACTTTATTTGTCTATAAATAATACCCCAGATGCATTAATGATATAGACTAGGAAATAAGGCCACCTAGAGTTATAATGTAACGTTTTTTCTGTTGTGACTTGCTGATATGAGCGTCTGTAGACATCTTTGTTAGTTGCTGCATGTCAAATGTATTTTCTAATGGTCAAATAAAGTTATCATATCATTAACTGTGGATTATGTTCTATGAAGTTATAATGTTGAATTGTGATGTCCTTAACTGTTGATAAAGGTGGCAAAGGTGAAGAAGAACAGGCTTTCTAACAGGTGCATGTGAAACTGTCTTGACAATTGTTGACTGTTTATGCAATTCTATATGTACAGATAAACAGTGACAGTACATTATAGAGAGTTGAGTTGTACTGGACTACACTTAACAGAAAATGCCACTAGAGGTCACTCATGATGTATTCAAATCTGCCCCATGACACAGATCAAATAGGACATATGTGATCATAAGAGTTCACTCAGAATTTGAGTCCAGACCATCAGACCGGGCGGTCTTCCCTCTATTTGATCCCAACATTGTCCTGCAGTGTCACAAAAACATCAACACCCCTCCTCTATTATCAGTCCTTTCACTGACAAACGTGGCACAGACACGTAATTACTCTCTTCATGTACAACTCTCAAAACCCTGAAAACAACAAATCACCAATACACAGTTCAATATGCAAGGCAGCCCTCAGTGTCTGTGACTTGACGTGCCCAAACCCTTCTATTGTGCAGAGGGAGTTTACTTTGAAACCCATTTGAAGTCATTGTACCTTGCAGTAGTTCATTGTGTATGAGGTCCTCATCTCAACAAGTAGCGACAGTTCACAACTACCTGTAATAAGGAATCCCCACAGCGCTCAAAAGGAAGACCTGAGTGTCTGCCTCTACGAATAACAATACAATGGTTTCCAAGTTGTGACCCCTGTGCTTGGTCCCTGGGATCCCACAGTGGGTCTATTGGGCCCTATGAAGGCTCTTTACGGTCACTAATACACAAAACACAACAATAGCTGCTTCAGATACTACTATGATTGGCTGAGCTGTGACTTGAGCCAGGCTGTAAAAATACCACCAGCTCTAAAGGCTTTTGGAGCGCTGAACTGCAGTGTGATTGGGTGTTAAAGGTGCTTAGGTCACTACAAGTGCATGTTTTTGCTAACTGTCCAGAATGGATTAAGTTACAACTGTGCTGTCCATTAAATACTTGGTTAGTATAAACATGTCACACTAAGAAACACACTTAAAAACAACTGCTGCTCACATAGCTCACAGTTTGTTGTTTGGTCGGGATTTTCTTTTGTTACTTTCTCTGTCGCTTGACAACACAAGTTATTGTATAAATTTGAATGTAACCATTCTGTTTAAATTTCTGTCTTTGGCAGCTATTAGCAGAGCAGACACCGTTTCCCAAGAGCTAGAGGCCTATACAGGTTAAAGGTCACCTTCCTGACCGATTGAGCCCAGTCAAGTGGTGATCTATGAGAATGGACAGCGAAGTGTTCTTTAGGCAGCAGCAATTAAAGCTATAAAGTTGGAAAGAGAACATGGTCAATATCATAATTAAGACAGAAACAGTTACCATGACATAAAAAACACACACTGTCACACTGATTAAAATCACAAAAGGTTCTATAAAGATCTGTTGTTAATTCTCATTTATAATGTATAGTGAACGTATACTATAGAAAAGAAGAAAGGAACACTGTTTTCAGATTGAATTAGACAAGCAAACGACAGCTTTGGCAGTGAAGTCAGGACTATACCTCTATATTCGAACAGACAGAGAGAAAACACAACGACCAAAAACTGTGTTGTGTTTCACTTTTTATATGTTGGGTAGGTTAATCTACACCAATGCATCATATTCTTAAAAATCATCATAGGTTCATAACATGGCAGTCATGTGAGAACCCCATATATCAACAACAGAAAGATCAGAAAAACAGCCCTGTTTCAACTTTGTGACATGACATTCCAGATGATCCAGAGTTTATTTTCCTCTGAGATGTAGAGCAATACATGGTACCATACTTATCTCTGAGATGTAGTGCAATGAAATGATTATATTTCCCACTGACATGTAGTGGAGCAAATGAAAATACTCAAGCATAGTACAACTACCTCAAGTTGATACTGAAGTACTTGAGAAAATGTACCACTTGCAGTCCCTTCCAGAGGGGAAGTAGATTCCCCAAAGCAATTTCCTGCAGCACTTCAGGACAGCTTTACTCCTGAAACACGGCACAAGCATTCATTAGCACCTGTTCATGCCACTAGAAATCCATAAAGTCAGTTTCCAAAGAAGATTCGAGGGTTTACAGGAGTGAAATATGAACACTCAGAGCTTGTGCATTAATGATGTTTCACAGTAGCATTTGTTCTACATGGAAGCGTAGACAAAGTGATAATGTATAGGTGTGACTGTGTTTGGCCAGAGGAGATGTGGTCAGAGGTGTGTCCAACCTTGCTGGGTGGAGCTCGGTCCACGTAGAGCCCAGCACACACTTGACCATCTGTAACCTGTGATTTCAGCTGCAGCCACATTCCGGACCTGGCCTGGAAGATACATCTCTGATCTGTGAGGTTGACCTCGGTCAACTTTTAGCACAAGCTCAAAGTTTTTACTGAACACTTGTATTGCGAGTGTGTTCCACTTATGTAGCCTCTAAAACCTGTGTGATGTCAGATGTGGAAAGCGAAGGCCAGATCAAGCTTTCAGAATGCAGATAAGGTATATAGAGTGCTGCATATTAGACATAGCCGTAGTTTCACATACACTTGTTTTGATGAATGTATTAACAATATAGTGAGGAAATGTTTACTAGAGCCAGTGTACGCTTTTATGTGTGTAAATCAAAGGATGACGTCATAGCAAAGTTCTCAAAGAAGATACCAAAGAAGGTTCAGGAAATTAATATGATTATGATCATGAAATCCATGCGCCATTGTCTCCTTCCAGTGACTTCACTTTCTATTTTGCAGGAGCACCATCACTACATCCTGGGCTTAGCACCACCCAAGATGATGATGATTGGTTTAAAGAAATAAAAATAACTCAGATCCCCTCTCTAATCCCCTGTAGTAGAATGGTAATGCATGCAGCCAGACCATATTCCCATAGGTGATTGAATGGTGATTGTTTGACAAAAGGGACATAGAGAACAATCTTTTAAGGCATGTTTCCAAAGGTCACATAAAATGGTGAATGTATACAAAAAATGCAGTGTTCTGTCAGCAACAGCTGTATGGTTCACCACATTTGCATGAGTTGTCTAAAACAACCACAAGCACTTACGTTTGAAAAGACAGCATTTTCTTCATCTTTCACTGACAAAGAGAGTATATCCTTCCCTTTCTAGTCCACATTCTTTTTTCCTGATCCAGCTCCATGTGTCCCAACCAGTGTTTTTCAACCTTGGGGAAGCAAAGACATCTCATCGTAATTTGTCCAAATCACAGCACAGCCCTCATGTAATAAGTGGGCCACCACAGCTATGATGATAACAGTGTCGACAGTGACTAGCAGGCCACAATAATAACTGGTCGGGTAAGAAGAGAAAGATAGCAAGGGAGAGTTTAAATGAAGATGGAAGAGAGAAAAATATGTTTTTAGAACAGTTTCCGAAATCTAGCATGATCTGTGATACGTGTCTTTTAAGCCCCAGAATTATCATGAAGATTATTGCTGGAGGAGAAAATAAATGCAGCTAGCTCAGTTTGATTTAAGACACTACAAATGTATAACTGAAAGCCTGATTTACAAAGTGGGGTTGTGGATTTTGAAAGATAGGCTAGTCTGGTAGATAGTGCTGGTTGCAGGATCCACTGTCTTTAGAGTTTAATCCATATGAGGGATTAAAGTCTTGATACCTTGACCTCTGGTGTATCGATTTAGACCACACCACACATGTATTTAATCTTTCTTGTGCAGCACCAAAAGTTAACGAAGTGCAGATGCAAACTAGCCTGGGTGCAGCCAAACTTTAGCCCCGCCAACAACATTTTTCTGCGGGCAGTTCGGTCTGGCACTGCTCCGTTGAGGAGCTTCTATGCGATGTATCAAAAAAACATGACCAATAAAATTGTCATGGCGGACTTTACACAATGATGGACAAATGAGCGACAGTCACGTGGCTAAAGAGCGCTTGGGTTTGTGTACAACGAACATGGCTGCGGCTGGAGAGGAGAGGAGTTTGATTTGTCAACTGGCCCCGATGGTCGCGAAGAAGTTGGGACACAAGAGAAACCCAGCGCTCATTGTGGTTTCACTTTTGGTGGCACTTATGGAGGACCTGGTGTAGGAGGCGACTGTGACGGGCATCACGCAACTCGGCTTGCACGAGGAGTTGGACATTACGGGCGCCGTCGGCAGCCCGGAATCCTGGCTGAACATACGTCACATTTTACGTTGCTCCGATTGGTTGTCGATCTATCCAATAGAGCGATAATATAACCCATAATCACAGCCCAATGGATCAGTTTCAGACTCACATTCTGAACAGAATTGAGTCTGATGTCATCAGGCTAGATGCAAACCACTGGAATAAACTTTTACTTTGTTTTCTCTGTGACACCTTAAAACTCTACTCTACATACATAGAACCACTGTTGATGTGGAGATGTGAAAATAATGGCTTTTAACTGCTCAGTAGTGGAGAATAAGGAAGGTGGAGGTGAGAGGAAGGGGACAGAGGACGAGTGAGATGGTGTCAACCCCGGACTGGCTGACAGGGCTCCACAGACAAACAGTAGAGAGTGGCTGTACCTCCACACAAACACATGACTACACACATGCTCTGTGTCTATCCTCCCTCTCATTCTCTCTCTCTCTCTCTCTCTCTGAGTCTCTGACTCTCTATCACTATGTGCTGACACACATAGGGCCATGCTGCATTAAGTATGCTCCAGCATGACACAAGTCACATAGGAACAGGTATGTTGCACAGAAGTTCAAATATGACTTTTCTGAAAATTCAACAACATTTCTTATGGAAAGTTTTTAACTTTATTCTATGACCTTCATTCCAAGTTTCAGTTCGCTCAGTTGTCGTAGAGACAAAACACAGACAGTTACATGAGAGAGAAACAGCTTAAAATTTCTATGGATGACGTCTGTCTCACAAACATTAAGTTGCACTGGCCTCTGTCAGTTGAAAGGCATGAGTTGGTTGGACCTCTGACCATACCCACCAGCTGGTTGGCAGTGCAAGCCAAAGCATCAAGTACAAAATTGAATGCATTACTTTTCAAAGGTAAAACTACAAACTGCTGATGAGAACAGCCTGTCTGATCCCAGTTGACATTGGGTGAGAGGCAGGGTACACGCTGGACATGGGCTGACACATATAGACAGACAACCATTCACATGCTCACTCACACCTACGGGCAATTTAGAGTCACCAATTAAACCTAAGCTGCATGTTTTTGGACTGTGGGAGGAAGCCGGAGTACCCGGAGAGAACCCACACACACACGGTGAGAACACGCAAACTCCACTGTGAGGCAAGAGTGCTAACCACTACACCACCGTTTGGCTCTTTGAATTCTACAAATGCTCTTAAATTCCTCATATGTTACAACTAGGAAGAGTCTGTACAGCAACCAGCAGAAAGCAGTATTATATATTATCAAAAATCAAAACACATGTTCATCAGCTTATTCGTCGACCAATCCAAAACTCCTGGGCTTTTTTTTCTCGTCACAGCAGCAGCTGAAGTATGTTAGCAGTGACTCCTCTCATTAGCATACAGCTCCAGCAATAGATTGATTGTTCTTCTGTTGGTCTCATCCTACAGGTGATTGATCTGTTAACTACTATTTCCCTTACAGACCTTTGATGGAGTGCTGCTTGTCTTTGCCTGAAAGGACCTGTGTGTGTGTGTGTGT
>CAFUXE010002245.1:117421-131295 GCA_903364295.1 Serranus cabrilla | reverse complement strand
TGTGTGTGGCTGGAGGCCGGCTCACAGCAGCCTCAGCTGGGTGTCTTTCAGCTCTATTTTTGAGCTCTTCTTTACATATTCATTCTGCTACTGTGAAACAAAGACCACAGATTGTCTTTCCGCTACTGTATTTAGTGTGTGCCAGTGTGTGTCCAGTGTTAATGATAGAAAAGAATGAGAGAAAAGAGGACAGAGAAACAGGAGACCATATTGCTGTCAGATTTTGTCTTTCCTTCCATCATCCATTTGTTAGTTAATCAAGCAAAGTCATGGTTTGATTCTGATGCTTGTGGATTCACAATGATGCAGTTGATACTTTGGACCCTCTTTAGTATCATTTCACTTTATAATTTCCCTCAGATTTATTCTTTGGAGCAATTTGGAGAAAAATGTGAGCCAGCATGCTGTGAATGCTACAACATTTAAGGAGGGTGTCATATGAAGTTGTAAAAACACAACCTCGCTACACACCATCCAACTGATTTATGCATGCATTGCTTTTAAACATGATTGCTGGGCATGCTGTACATGTTCAACATTCAATCTTCCAACCCTGTGTGGAGGGATGTAAACACTTGAAGGGGTCTTCCAGGAGAAATTACAATCAAACTGGACTGCCAGTCAAAGCCGAGCAGAAGCATCATTCAAGAAAACAACTTCTTCCAGCTATAGCCTCACAAGACAAGTTTCCATCCAAATTTAACCAGACTTCCAGAAAGTCTGTAAACAAACAAGGAAACAAACAAACAAACAGAAACATGACTGAATGTTTGTTTTCACCCACTCCAGTTGGGTGAATAAGAGCTCACTGGTCGATAGTCGGTGGAGATAATTATTAAACTATTTCGGCATATAAGTAGAAAAAATGTTGGGATTCTCCATTAGTTCGCAATATACTCAAAAGGACTATAGACCTATCCAATTTGTGATTCCTTTCCTATAAAATCATTCTTCATGCTTGATATCTCTTTCATCAGATCTGATAAGTAGTTAAAGGGTTAGGCTTTTCTATCCATATGAGTATTAACTCCATCGTATTTCTCGCATCATTCTCCTTGTTGGTTGCATCAACAAAACTCAGGAGAGACAAAGAGAGAGAGACTGAGAGAGAGAGAGCTGTCAGCTGTGTAGATAACAGGGTCCTGGTTGCCATGGTGTTAGGATTTGATTGGCGGTTGGGGTGGTTGATTGATAAGGACCCCCCTGCTATTCCAGTGACAACTCCTGTCAGAGAGCCAGCTCGTCTCACATCAGATGTATCAACCGGTACAGCCCACTCCCACCCCCAACAGACACACACACACACACACACACACACACTGTGAGACAACATTTAGCTTACCAACTCCTTTTGCTTTGCTTCAGTGTGTCTCAGAGTCGACTAAAAACTGGATGAATAATTATCTGTTCAAACTGAATTTGACAAACTGAGGTGATACTTTGCTATTTCAACAAACTGTATGACATCAACATTGTATTGTTTCACTTTGTAATGCACTTACATACAACCACTGTGTCCACTAAATACATACAATATTCTTTATCTCTGAATTGGAACAGTATTCCGTGTTTTCCCCAACATATCAGACTCCATTAAGGCCACTATCCATTAAAATTAGAGCAGGTGAGGAGAAAAGTAAAGAGGATTAAACTACTATTGTGTTTAATAATGAATTTTCCATTTACATGTACATTTGCATGAAATTTTTGCCATGTTTTCTAGATGAGTTTGGCTGAGTTTGGAGGTTAGCTCAGAAATCAGAGGATGATGATGTGGACTATTTATTCATTCATTATCGCTCATTAACCCTGCAAGCTGACAAAACACAAGCTGACACAAACTCGGGCACAGGGTCCTATAGCGTGTTCTGGGAAAGAGAAGAGAGTTCTCTGTCTAAATTAGAACAAAAAGGCTGGCTGAAGACACACTCAGCTCAATTTACGCAACTATTATCATGGGAGCTTACATTTCCAATTATTTATGATTCTTTCTCTCTCTTATGATGATAAGGACCGGTATGATCTTTGTGCTAGGACGATGGAGTGGTCAGCTTAGTTTTGTACAGTCTGCAATCATACTAGCATCTCTATGAGGGTGCCAACATGAGCATGGTAACATGAATCTAAATACTCTACCAATCTAGAGATGTCTGCCTTCTGTCCTATACAATGGAATCAGGAGGAACTTGAATTTAACCTGCACACAAACTTGTCACAGAAGGGTGAACAGGTTCAAGCCCAGAACTATCTCCCTGTGAGACATGCCACCGCACCACCACACCTTCTCATTCTTCTCTAAATTGCACTGTACAAAATTTTCTTTGCTGAAACTACATACTGTCCAGTAAAATAATAATATTTGAAAAAGTACACAACATACACAGCTGTGGTTTATTTCAAATCTTGTTTGCCCTGTCATATTCACACCAACACCAACTTCCTTATTTTATACAATGTCACTTTTCTTCAACTTAAAGAGTGCTTCTTTAAAACCTGTATTTATTACATTTTTTTAAACAGTCATTATCCCCGGCCCATTTTGCCTTTTAGCCCATTTAAACATTAGCTTGAATCACCTGATGTCAGCACCTCCAATGAACCCAGTTCACCTTCAAAATATGAAATATACACCTTTTGAAAGCATGTAGTTTGACACATAGTTTGAAAAGAAGAGAAAGATGAGAAGGTGTGTGCAGGAGGATTGAATGTGCTGTCAGTCCATCTAACTGCACAGTGAAGGTCTTCGCTCTGTGGGTCCTTTGGGTTATCAGCCCTTCTCAGATATGAGCGACCTTCTCTGTTGCCACCCAGGGGTGATAGGCCTGCTGACAGGGCGGAGCGGAGATAATGCATCTGATTGACAGACTCGTTTTCCCCCGCTAAACTGGCTCTCCGTCCCCCTGAACCTCCCACAGCCTTCAGGCATCCCATTCCCATCACAGAACATTCCACTAAATACAGGCTGCTGACTGAAGAGGGCATGAAAGGCGAGACAATTATGATTGAAAATTTGCCCAATATACCACATTCAGATGGACTTAGCACCTAAATGATATATTAGTTTCTAGTGGGTTACACCATCATGCAGAGGTCAAAGGTCAAGGTTGTGCAGGATACTGACAAAGGCCATCACCATCATCATGATCATCAATAACTGTCATTTTCATTCGTTAAATCGATGTAAAATAGGTCATTATGCATTCAGCCATTCCAGCTTGTGTAAAATTATATTCAAATGTCACACTTTTATTTTTATGTTTTTTTGTTTTATTTATGTTCTCTGTTGTTCAATTGCAATTAAAACATTGGAGCAAAACTACGTTGTTCAATTGAACAGCAGTACTTGGTCTGGACCAGAAGTTACAATAATGTGATGTTTTAGCAAACAGAAACAACATCAGCCTCAGCAAACATGTTTGTCAGGTTGTTAGTTATGATATCTTTAAAGGAGCTGATCACTGATCAGCAAACGTTACATTGTTTACTGGACAAACAAGACAACAGTAATCCAACTGGCCACGAACAAAAACAAAAAGTGGCTGGAATCTCCACATTTTGACCATTATTCTCCAGCAGATTAGCTTCCATATATATTCATGTGGCTCAACATCAATTAACAAGACAATTCATGCTTAAATATAAGATATTTGGCATCTACCATCAGTCAGCCAGTCAGATTCAAAACAACAATTACCACTTCTGCATCTTCCAAATGTATATAATGCTGCTGATGACTGAATACACAAAAACAACAGTGTGTCTTGTGAAAAATAAACATATGCACAGTAGCTACAGTTTCATAACCTGTTTTCAATTTTACTTAAATTTTAAATTAACTTTACAGAAAGTCTCTGAATGAGTTTTGAATTATTGTAAAATACCACAGATTTAGCTGCATGTTTATATACTTTCTGTGATGTATGTAGAGAAAAACATAAAATGTCATATTGCAGATATTCAATACATACAACATTAACTCATGAGGAATGTTGTAAGTATAAACTGTGCCCCATTGCATCCACTTCCTCTCATTTAAGTACCTGGAGGAAAAGTCCTGTAGCTGCACATTTTCAATACTTAAATAATTTGTAAAAACACACTTGATCCAGCGCAGACTTTCTGCCCTCAGCAGGCAGCCCGTCCGCGTGCTGTATGTCACCTTGAGTGTCCTGATGAAGCTGCCCGCTCAGCCCTATCCAGACTGTCATGAACCCCACTGCATACATCTCCAGTACTGCAGGTACTCTCTAGTGCTGTGGTCCAGCTCTAATCCCCAGAGAAGCGCATGGTAAAGCCATCAGGGCCAGCGTCCCTTTGAAGAGGGGGACCGAAAGAAACAACAGCTCTGAACATGACGCCCGTCTCCCCTTCCCACCAGCCCTTTTTTTTCTTTTCCTCTTCGAAAAAATTCCTGCAAGACCCTATAATATACTCTGCTTTTTCACTTTATTTTTCTTCTTGCTCACTGTCTGATCTCTCCCTCCGCCTCAGTCTCTGCACTCGTTTTCATTCTCAGTCTCGTTTTACATTCTCGCCATTCACACAGATAAACTGTTTTCTGATCAATATAAACGGCAAGAGGCAGCACTGAGTCTCACTTTTTCTCTGCATATGCTACAAAATCACCCAACAGCTTCACTGTGGGACACTTTTTATGTGGTCACTTTCTTACAGATGAACTGGAAAAGAAGCTGGAACTGAACACTTTTTACATCAGATCTTTCATCATGACACATGTCAAAAAGTATCCCCAAACAAAGTGTGTTTTGTGTGTGTGTGTGTGTGTGTGTTAGAAATGTCACACATGCTGCTCCACTCAACATCAGACCCATTTGGTGGTGTCAGGAATGTGAAGACTGCAGTCACCTGATGTAGTCCTGTGTCCCCAGTATTGTCATTGGTCTGGCACGCTGCTACAAGGTTATACTAATATCCTTCTATATGTAGAAAATAAGGATAAATCATTGCAAAACATAAAGAAGCTTGTTTTTCTGTTGATATTTATTGTCCGGTTAACATTTTTATACCAAAAACAAAATTAAATCCTTAATTTAAATTAGACATGCTATCATTGATCTCTATCAAGGACATAAAAAAAAATTACTTGGCTTCTAAAAAGTTACAGCCAACGCCATTTGGTGCAGGAAGTGCAGGAAGTTGTGTGTCCCTTGTATAGCAAAGTCGGGAGTTGGGAATGATGGATCACATCACATTCCTCTTTAATTCCTCTTTTCTCACTAACCTTTACAATACAGTAGTTTCCATGCATGCATATTGAATAAAGAGCAGAAATGAAAACAATGCCATTGGACATTAAATTACATTAAGGGCTCATTCTAAATGTTGAGAATTGACTCATAAGGTGCAAATTGACCAATATGACTGTAATTCCTCAGAACACTGGGCTGTTGGAAAGTTCCATCAGGTACTGATGAAAGGCATAGTACTAACCCTTACCTGTACCACATAATGGTAATGACTTTAAGCTTGTGCTTAAGGTATCATTTTGCAGCTGACAAAAAAATAATCTGTAACCCAATGATCAGTGTGAGGCTCACACAAACAATCACTGAATTGATTACATTTACAGAGGTGTGTGTGAACACATGCATGGAATTGTGGTGGTGAAATTCAGGACCAGTTGAATCCCACCTCGCACACACACACACACACTACTCACACCATGTGTCCATCAATATGAACTGAGCTGTTTTTGCCTACCTCGGAAATACAGCAAGCTCTTCATTCCAGAGGCACTTGAAACTGCCAAACAGAGACTATCAGCTCTGGCCACCTGGCTGAAGAGATACAGGTCTACCAGAAGGTAGAGGCCAGAAGAATAAACACGAAAAACACTGGAAGGCCATATGGGAGAAAGAAGCATCACACAGTGGCAATGCCCAATGGCTGGTGGATCTGAGAGCTGACCACAACAGCATCCTAGAACAAAAAACAGACACCATCTCAATGGCAGACATCACAGTAAGAGTGTCAAAGATGTAGAGCTGGATAGAATCCATAACTACCGGCGGAAGAAGCTAACCTCACTCCATAAACGCCTTGCAGTGCAATTCATCAACTGCTTAGGGATGGAACCCACCCACAGTAGCTGACTGAGGACAGGACAGTTCCAATCATGAAGGACCCCCAGAAGGGAACCACCCCATCCAACTACCGACCAATAACCTGTCTCTGCACAACACGGAAGCTCCTATCTGAAATTGTGGTGGCTCGGATGAGCAGGCACATGGCTCAATACATGAGCAGCACTCAGAAAGGAATTAGCAGCAGAGCACTAGAGGAGCAAACCCAAGCCTCAATGCCACACACATTGATTGACAGAACACTAAAAGCCTTCATCAAGAACTTGATGAGAATGTGGAAGACGACCGTAGAGGCTAGCTTGAAGATGAAGCCAAATTAACATCAAGTGCGGCACATATCAAGGCCAGACTATCATGTGTACCGATTCTGAAGTGGTTTAACAATCAGCCACCTGCTCTACGTGGATGACATTAAGCTGTACGCTAAGAATGAGCAAGAAATCGATACACTGATCCACACCACCAGGATCTACAGCAATGACATAGGGATGTCATTCGTATATGATAAATGTGGCCAGATGGTATCAAAGAGGGGCAAGATGGTCCAAACTGAAGGGGTTGACCTACCAGAGGGCAGGATAGGAAATATCCAGGACAGTTACAAGTACCTTGGGATACCGCAGGCCAACGGAAACCACAAGGAGGTCACAATGAAGTCCCAAGGTGCAGGCTATGCAAAGGTGCCACTGAAATGGTCCTGTACATACTTGCAAGGTTTACGATTCTAGCTGGATCAGAGTACTTGGAGACGCACAACCAAGTGGCTGGGATAGTGTACAGGAACATTTGCACACAGTATGGAATAGAAGTACCCAAATCCCGAACAACAGGGCTCAGGTACTGCGGGACTCCAGCTTCCAGACTGACAAACAGCTGCAGACTAACCAATCAGATAGAGTATTGGTGGACAAAGAACAGAAGAAGGCAGTGGTGAAAGATGTGGCGATACCAGCTGATGCCAACATCAGGAAAAAGGAACAAGAAAAGGTTAAGAAATACCAAGGGTTAAAGAACAGCTGGAAGGTATATATATGTATACCTATGTAATTTGATAGCCCACCACCCATTTTAATCCATTTTTGCAGTGTGCATTGATAAGTTACTCCACTTACTTGCCTCTTGTCCATGGGTTGCTGCATACCTCCCTCTGTGTTCTGATGCAGTTGGTGGAATTAATTCAACAGAACGATAATAATAATAATTCCTACATCTAAGTGCTCACAACAAAGTCTATGGATTATCTGGAGTAATTGGGTCATTGTTTGTTGAAAGAGAAAAATTACTGTTGGGTTTTTTTAGTTTTTTCTTTTGATCTGTGAGCAACAAAAGTAAAGTGCTATAATGTTCCATTATATTTTAGAGAATGTGGACATCTCTACGACAAATATATCCAACACTCAGCAATCCACACAAAAACTATATAGATTGATGAACAGGTAAGAGCAGAAATATGTATTTTCGGTTGTATTTTTAAGCATTAAGATTATGGCTATAGAGTCAATACAATCCCACTGAAAATTAGCAGGCCAACAAGCTGACAGTTAAAAAGGTAAGCTAACATTAACATGGCTCTGTCATTTTACCGGGAGATGAATGTGACTGTCAGCTGGCAATCTTCCGTTTTAAAGTTACAATAGGAACAAGGAATATGGTCCGTCAACTATCAAAATCTTGCTTTCAGTTACCGCATTAATGTTTACTGACGTCAAGCTGATTGTCTCAAGTTAAACCCAGACAGCAAACATGTTGACCCAACATTGGACAATACATTCGCCAGATGGACATACGCCCATTGTAGTTGAAAACATGCTGCCACTGTCAACAGTGGATTCTCCAGCTCCAGCAAGATTCCTGTCGTAACAAGCAATGACAAGGTAACAGCCACCTGAACAGAGACAGAACGTCAGTGTGAATCACGTCAATATGAGTCAATAAACAATACTATCATATGGAGTCAAACCCCTTGCGACCAAGGGATAACCTTTTTTATTTTTGATAAAGCATGAACTTGAAGAGAATAAAGGAATAGAAATGCAAAAAAAAAATTGTATCTTGGCATGTCTTAAAACGGTTACAATACAGTAGGCTCTAGCTTTATTGATTTTAATATGAAAAGGCCTGAAGTTACAGTATATCTATCACAATTTACCAGACTTTGACATTTTGTCTGTTCTTGCTATGATTGATGTGCCATGAGCCATCAATGAAACTCATAGATTCTACTGTTTTTAGCCTAGGCTCATCTGCCAGTGCAAATACAAAGAAGCTTGGCATATTTATCCAGTTCCCAGGATAATATTTTGTGTGTGATTAAAGCAATAAAAAAAAACTGTAATAACCAAAGAGAGTTCCAGTGTGATCAACTGGCCTGCAGTGAAAGGATGGACGGAGAGTGAACAGCCAGGAGTCAGCAGGTAAGCTGTATTTGTGTGTTCTTGGACTGCAGATACTGAGGTCATCTGCTCCTCTGTGTGCTCTCAGAGAAACAGCTCAAGCTTACAGCTGCTTTTTTAAACTTTTTCCCTCTCTGGCCCACAGGTGGGAGAGCACTGTTTTTCTTTGAGACAATGCAACAACTTTGTGTTATGCACAAGCTTTGCATCAACTGTAAAGCTGCCACCACTGCTGTGGGATTTAGCCAATAAGAGCCTTTCAGCTTTGCAAACTTCATTTCACCTGGCAGATGTTTTGGAACAGAAGCTGTCAATCCATTTTTATCGTTATCCATTCACATCATCTTGGTTTTAATAAAGGGATGTTTATGTGGATGGTAACTGGTTTCAATTCCCACATGCAATTAAATACATTGATTGGCAAAAGTGGCTAGTTGTCTGGTAAACTAACTAAAACTAAACTGAACTGACTTTTTCCAGAACTCATAAGGTAATTTGTCAGAAACTAAATGCTTGATCATATTTAATCACATATGTACTAGAACTTCACACTAAGGCATACCACAGGAAGACACTCTGTAGAATCATCTCTTACAAACATTGTATCACAGTCAGACCGAGGTTTCAGAGCAGCGGCATACAGGGGCTGTTTCTCAAGCCTCTGTGCTGAGTTGAATTACTCAAATGAAATGGGTATTAGTATATTTGGTCAAACACAGCAGAGGGATCAAAGACAAACTGGATTAGAGATTTGAAATGTCTGTTAGTTCATAACCCCCCCTCTATCTCTCTGTTTTTATTACAACCCAATTCCCACAAAGTCGGGACAATGTGTAGAATTTGAATAAAAACCGAACACATCAAATTCAGAATTCAGGGTGAGTATTTACAAAAACAAATATTTCAGATGGGATATTAAATATATTGTCTTTGTACAGTTTTCAGTTGTACATGTGAAAATGTCATGGTATTAATGCATTAACTGTAAGATAAAAGCGTCAGCTCATTATATGTTATGTTTTGTAATGTGTGTGTCATAGACCTACTTAGGATGTAGTGCGAAATTACTTAGAACTACTTACATTACTCCAAACTCAATATAATGTATCACTTTGCATGACGGTGCTTAAATAGATTAACCAATGAAAGTGGTCAATTTGTTGATTCACAGATACTTATGAACTAATCATTACCTAAGGATTCATTATCTTCCAGACTGTTCTATAGTCACCTCTCAGTATCTGCTATATACATATTCATAGTGTATAATCAGTCCTAAATTCTGAATGATTCAGGAGCTGTTTATTCAGTAAATATCAGCTCAGTACTGATGCATTCATTTGAATGTTGTGTCCATTGTCTTGAATTATTACTGATACCATTCCGGGATGTTCTCACAGTAGCTCAACGCAATTCCAGTGAGGGGAAATCGGCAGTGGGGAAGCATTTCAATCATGGTGGTTTTTCTTTTTTAAATACACTTTTGTGGGAAAGTTCTTACAAGTGGCAGTTAGCGTGTTTCCTTTTACTTTATTGTCTTTGACCACAATATAAAACATCATACAGGTCACTAACTCAGTGTGAATCTACCCTTATTCATTTCCTGGTGTTTATTTTCACCTCAAAGAGTTTCCAATTCATATTGTAGCAGACCCTCTGTTTTGTAGTTTAAAGAAGACATACATGATGGAAACATACTGTGTGTCTTTGATATATGTTAATTATAAGTAATGGTTGTTGGGTTTTTTTCTCCCATAATTGAAAACAATATTAACACCAGTGAAGACTGATATTGAAGACTTTTGCATGTATTTATGTCGCTTTGTCGTTGTATCATTTTCTAGCATATGCAAGCAATTTGCTTTTCAAGGCATTGTAGCCAGCACTGAATCATGCATATTAAAACACTTGTGTCTTCTTCATTTCATTTGAATGTAGAATCCTACTGGTGTGTGATGACCCCCGGAGCAAATGAACCCGGGGCTCATCACATCTCTGCCACTGTACCTTGACTACTTTTTATGCCTGTATGACGTGGGCATCAAGTGGTGCGCAACAATGTGGCACTAAAGGTTGGAGCTTAATGCAGCCAGTCTAAAGTAGAACTGAGGGAAGTGAGTGAAGAAGAAGGCACATTGCTAAGCAGTGATCCTGCTGGTTGACAATCAAGGATATGAAAAATGATGCTCTCTCAGTCTCATTCTCATCATTGTCCTACAGCAGGGGTGTCAAACTGATCCAGTAAAGGGCCGAGTGGCTGCAGGTTTTTGTTCCAACCAAGAAGAAACACACCTGAATCCAATCAATCAAATCACCTCAGCTGTCTGCAATCAGTTGATTAATTATCAGTATCACCTGTGCTCCTGCCATGTTTGGACATATTATGCTGTATTCTGTTTCACAGAGTATAACAGGGCCAATTCTAGCATTTGTAAGCATTTTATAGAATGATCATTTTTTAGACAAAAATCAATATTTGGACATCCTATAATAAGGTGTTTTTCTTTTGACATTTTTAAATATAATATAGTATGCCATTTTTTTTCCAGTTTTGGACACATAATAATACAGTGTTTCTTGTTTCATATGTTTGGATATACTATACTATTACCCAGGTCCAACAGCATTTTTAGGCATTTTTGGGTTAACTACACTATGAACAATTTTGGACATACTATAATTTGTTTTTGTCATCTAGAACAGGGGTTTCAAACTGATCCAGGAAAGGGCAGAGTGGCAGAAGCACACCTGAATCCAATCATTCAATCAGCTGAACTGTCTTCACTCAGTTGATTAGTTATCAGTATCACCTGTGCTCCTGCTTGGTTGGAACAGAAACCTGCAGCCACTCGGCCCTTTACTGGATCAGTTTGACACCCCTGTCCTACAGTGTGCCCTATGACCTGTGTTTATATGCACTGAGACTGTAGAGACACACAGTTGTTGGGGGGAGACCTCCAGAAAGTGTGATGCAAACTTTTCACCATAAAACACTGTAGATGAGGCCACACAAACTAGTTCACATGAAGCCTCCTGAGAAACTATACCCCCCCTTGGCTTCACAAGGTGAGGGAAAGAGAGAGAGAAATGATGGAGAGAGGAGGCAGAGCAGAGGGAGGAGCAGAGATGGCAGATGGCTGCACATTGGAATGCACAGCAGAAATGATGGAGAGAGAGAGGGGGGCAGACAGGGAGAGAGAGAGAGGGAGAGAGAGAGAGAGAGAGAGAGAGAGAGAGAGGGAGAAGGTGAACTGAATAGTTATAGGTGAAAACGGGGATCATATTTAATAGAAGTAGAACAATGCAGAAGTTCACTGGGAACACATTTCTTCTCAAGACATAGTTCCACCTTGTCTGAAAACTGGTTTTCTGTGTCCTGCGGAAGAAACTTGGGCATGTTGCTGTTTGTCACTTCTGTGAGTAGAACAAACTCCAGTCCAAGCACCTGTTGTACTGTGGTGGAGGCAGAAAGCTCAAAAGATTCTGTCAAGTTTATGCTTTTGCTTTTCCACCGTCAGAGCAGCTGGCAGTTTGATTTGGTTCACTACACTTCAAATAATGTTGTTGATCACAGTCATTTGATCATGCCAGCTATAGCAGTTGAATTATTGTTATACGTTGCCGACATTATGTTGACTGACTGCAGCACCACATCACTATCATGTAACTTTAATAACAGAGAGGAATGGGAGTGTACCAAATAAATGGAAACCAATGGAGGCCGACAGTATCGGTAATATAAATCAGAAAGAAGAACAAAATTACTAAATGTGTTTTGGTCAGGTCATGAGTGGAAGAGCAGTGGAGAGCAGAGGGGGAGGGGGAGGGGAACCACAACCCCCCCCCCTGCAGGGCTGCTGATGGATGCAGGGCTCCTGGGGTTAAGGGGAGGGCAGCCCATCCTGAGCCAGGTTACGGAGTGGCAACTACCTGCCGATCATCACACACACATACACACAAACAAACAGAGAAACAAGCCATGTTGCGATATGAAGCCTGTCAGTGCAGCAGACACAGTCTGTCTTTACAAACATCATATTACACCAGCAAGTAAACTGGTGGACAACTGATTGAGATTTCACTTGGCCGTGTCCTCTGGAGCGCGCCCTGGTGGCCGAGTCATGAGTGACAGGCTGACAGTGAAACCTTGTTCACTAATGGGCTCTGTCACACGTCAGGTAATTGATTCCCCTCTGATAGTTCTAAACATCATGTGAACACTATCTACTGAAACTCTGCAGCCTTTCTATCCTTAATTGAGAGACCTGTTTTACTCGTCTTCTTACCTGCTGACCTGCACCTCCTGGGTCTTTAAGCAGTGTAGTCTAAGTACTGACTTAATAAACAGCGCCATCGGGATGTTCGTTTATTGACACCTTAGATCGTAGTTTATTAATCAGTCCGTGCTTAGTTTCTGAGTCCTTGTTGTGGCAGATACTGACATGAGCGGTGTAATTAAGGGTCAAACAATCAATAAAGTCGAACTGATAATGATCGACTTCAGCAGCTCTTCTAAGATAAAAGGGCGCGGTTTGCTGATAATTAATGTGGCTAGTCTCTTATGTCCAAACAATATGGGCCTGTTTAATGTGAAAGGTGTGAATGTCTGTCCACACTGCTGTCTGCTCGGTCTTAATAAATTCATGTTTTAACATATCAATTCATGTATCCTTTAAAAGCCCATTTGTTTCTTTGCTTCACTTCAACATTTCTCTTTATCTGATTTTTTTTCTCTTGGGAGAGGGGAGGGGGGTTAAAAACGCTAATCGCCTGTAATCCTTTTAAAATGTCTCACACTTTGCTCTGTCAATACACAAAGCGCACGAGTGCATCCCCAAACTGCAAAGCAGCGTATTAATGGACATGGGGCAGAGAGGAGGGATGAGCAGCAGGTCTGCTGCGGATCATTCATCTCAGCACACAGCTGTTTATCAGCATTTTCTATTTTAGTGTGTTTTACAGACTTGTAGTGCGCGCGCGGGGCAGTCCGGGCTCCTCCTCGCCCCTTCCTCCCTCCGTGTGGACCGCTCCTCAGGTAGAGATGTTTTTAATCAAGGGGGGAGGGAGGAGAGAGTGGGGCTGGGGCTGTCCGCTTTTGTTCTGCAGAAAAAGGGGGCTTGTTCTTAGCAGACCAGCCTGCCATTTTAACCGGGGGTGTTTGAGCGCCGATCGAGAGGCTTGACACAGGAGCGGTGTGGGATGGGAACAGAGAGAGGAGAGAGAAAGAGCGTCCTGCCTGCAGTCCTGCCACAACCGAGCGGAGCAGCAGCATCGATCCACTGCGAGAGCACCTCTTCTGCGGGATCACACACACCTGAAGGCCGCAAAGGACCAGGATTACAAACCGCCAGGAATAGAACAGTTTGTTAAAAAAAAA
>CAFUXE010002245.1:80660-113558 GCA_903364295.1 Serranus cabrilla | reverse complement strand
TGAACAGGGAAGCCTTTATACAACTGATATTTTTCCATCTGTAAATCTTTTCTGAATATTCCCACTAACTGTTCGTGTATGTGCGTGTGTGTGTGTCTGTGTGCGTGTGCGTGTACAGAAAAATGGTCAGGGCCGTGACTGTATCTTCACTGAGATCGTCCTGGAGAACAACTACACGGCGCTGAGGAACGCCCGCTATGAGAGCTGGTACATGGCCTTCACCCGCCGCGGGCGGCCGCGGAAAGGCTCGCGGACGCGCCAGCACCAGCGCGAGGTCCATTTCATGAAACGGCTGCCGAAAGGGCAGCAGCCCACCCACTCGAGCCACCACCGGCCCTTCGACTTCATCCACTACCCCTTCAGTCAAAGGACTAAACGCACGCGCAACTCGTCGGAACGCTGAGGATAGAGGGAGACGGAGAAGGCGGAAGGCAGAATAAGAGACACTGGAAAAAGTGCCCGCATCACTCTCCTCTCCGAAAGACATTTCATACTGAGCATTACTAGATCTTAAAAATGTAGGTTGATTTCTATTTTTTAATAAGTCAAAAAGCTGTACATAGACAAAAATATGAGAAATCTATTTTTGTACTCCAGACTTAGTACTGACCTGTGTTTTTTTGTTTTTTTTTAAGAATTTGTTTTTAGATGTCTGACCTACCCATTTTAGTAGAGTGCGTTGTGTTATTGTGTTTCATTTTCAGTCTTTTTTAGACTCTGGCCTGCTGCTCAAGGAGACTTGAAGGGCCCCCAATCGGCCGCTCTGCCAGGAACGCTGCATTCAGAGACACGGTGACACACTGCAGTGTTTCAGCATCCTGACTGGCTCCTTCTGTACCTTTCTCACAGTGATGGGACAATGTGGCAGCTACATGTGATAATCACAGGTTTCCTCTTCTGGCTGTAATGTTGATGTATAAGGAACCCTGACACACCCCTCCTGTGTTCCTGTTGCCCCCTGGATGTCTGTTTTATACATATATAAATATATTTTTATTTCAGGATGTGTAAAATAATTTTAAGGATGGAATATTTATTTAAAATGTGTAATACATGTACATTAAATACTGCTATTAAACTCTTGTTTGCTACATGTTTACTCTGGGCCTATTTGTAAAAACCTGAGAAGCCACTGAGCAGTCTGATCCTCAGGACTGTGTGACAACACCTGCAGGCTGTATCTTGTGCTCTCGGGTTAATATTCTGTGTGCAAAACACATCATTTAAAAATGTTATCAACACTTTAAGATGGGTTATCAAAATAACATATCATTTATTCCAGCAACACAGACACACATATCTACAACTTTCCTGCGAGTCTTGCTGGGCGTTGCCATGACACACGACACTTCCGGTTTACGGCAACCCCAGTTCCGGTTTTGTCCAGTGAAGCTAACTTGCGCACAAGCGGCACTTGCCGTACAATCCATATATTATTATTGCTTATTTTGAAAGCCACATATGTTTAGCGGCAGGAAGTGATTCACCCTTATACGCTTTGATGCAGTGATGTTTGTTAACCTGTCTATAGCGCTCGTCAGAAATAAAGATGATAAACTCTTGTTCTTAATATCTGTTACATGAATCCACAACACAACAAATTCAACATCAATTTAATCCATAAGGATTTTGTTGCTCAGATCGCTCCCAGCCTCAGTATGATGCACTTTTTCAGTGGCAGCAGGTACAATTGCGATCTGTTTCAAAGTAAGATTTCTCACTAGAATATATGGTTAGTGGATCCGATACACACCGAATTAAACACACACTCAACACAGTTAATTCTCCGTCTATCGCCTGTGTATGTGACGGTATTTGTGGAGTTTTTTTCTCCGGTTAAGGCTGCAGACGCACAGACAGTGCATAGCAACCCAAACTAGAAAAGCACTCGGAGAGCGCAGACCTCTGCCAAGGCCTCCCTTTTTTTTTAATAGTTATTTTTTTTAGATAGTATAGAGTTTGCATCTGTATTTGGGAAATAAGTGTGCACAAAGAGCTACAATAAATTAAAAATCAATGAATAATTTTTTGTATAACTTTATACTGCATTAATAGTATAAAATTATCGCAAAATCCCATGGCACACCTGGACTTGTCTACCCATTCCATCAAGGTAGACAGATGATCTGATTTTAATTTTACCGCAGGCGCTGCTGTAATAGTCGAATCCAACAAAGCATTTTAGGTGATAGCTCTGAAGCTACAGGCTAGCGTGAACAGGAAGTCAGATACCGGATCGTTCTATTTTGCCGCTATGATTCATGGGAAAAGTCAACGTTACAAAAAGTTGTGGATACCCTCATCAGCTACTCTATTATGTAAACCTGTTCAACTGCTCATTAACACAAATTAATCTAATCAGCCAATCAGATGGCAGCAGTGCATTTAGGCATGTAGCCATGGTGAAGACGACCTGCTGAAGTTCGAAGTGAGCATCAGAACGGGGAAGAAAAGTGATTAAATTGACTTTAAATGTGGCATTGTTGCTGGTGTCAGACAGGCTGGTCTGAGTATCTCACAAATATCTCGATCTACTGGGATTTTCACACACAACCATTTCTAGCATTTACAGAGAATTGCCAGACTGGTTTGAGATGATGGAAAGGCAACAATAACTCAAATAATATAATATAGAAGGTATATCAAATGATCCATGAATGGGCCGAGTGGCTGCAGGAGCATGACTCAGTTAGTCCACTGAACTGTTCACTGTTATGTGTTGTATCAGGTATCAGCCACACAGCCCTGTCATGGATCAGTTTGACACCCCTCAACTATTGTATGTATATGCCAAGTACAATACCATATTATTTTTTGATGAACAACATTCCTCCTCCTCAGAGATCATTGTTAATACTTACAATTTTAAACAAGACAAAATGCAACAATTTCATCAGTGAACTTTAGAGCTGTTGGTGGACAGAACTAGTCTTTATATGCTTAGCTTGGCTAACCAAAGACTTGAAACTAATATTGAATTTACCTCTCTAAAAAAAGAAAGCAAATAATCCTGTTCTGGTACAAAGCAACTTGTTTGATAACAGAATAAATGTTAAATGTTTCAGAATTCACACAAAACACATAATACAAAATGTGCATTTTATATTTGTTTATCCTGTTATGAAACAAGTTGAACTCAGCTTTGAACACATATTTTTTTACCAAAATGAATGTATGTACTATTACTAAAAAACAAAAATAAAGTACAGAAAAGTGTTATACACTGTTATACTCTGGATGCACAAAAACATGAAAAGTTCAGAATAACAAAGTGTTCTCACATCCTAAACATGTTGGCCTCCATGAGACCTGTGTTCAAGCCCATAGCAGGTGAGCTAGATGCTATGCTAGCTATGCTAACCTGGGCTGATAAATACTGCAGTATATAGCCAACCTGACAGTGCGCCCTCTGCCTCATTTTGCCCAGTTTACAGTGCTGATTGTTCATTTAGTGTTAACAGAATGAGAGCTTGTGTGTTAGTTAGCTGTGGTCAAGTGGACCAAAGCTGGAAACAAGAGCCTCAGGTGGTTTCTCCTACGACTGCTGGTTGCTCGGAAAACATTATATGACACATTGTTTCATACAGTGGTAGGCTATTTGACCATGCACATACTTTATTGAGTTTTTTTCAGTTTTTCATAAAGAGCATTTGTCAATACAATGATGGTGGATGGAATTGAATTTGTAGTGCTCTCAGTATTGAGGTATGACTTTTTTTTTTATTTAACAGTGACTTTTCCCGAAGTGGTGGAGCCATTTGCAAGTTCCTGTTGTGTCTGACCAACTTATAAACACAGTGAAACCCCAGCACTGAGCTCTGGCCTGTTTCTTACAGAGCAACTTGTGAGTCTAACATGAATAAATTAAGTCCAGGACACTGATTCAGACAAATGGCTCCAACTGTGATGATGAGCTTTGGGGGTGTCCAGGACTCGGGTCAGGAAACTGTTTTAATTTTACCTCCTAAAATGTCCTTATTTTTCATAGCACATGGATTTGAATTACATTGTACAGACTGTTGTATTTTCCTTTGTTGATAGGGTCATTTTGAGTTACACTTTTTTTCTCTTGGTGATGCTCCCTTCTTAAAGCAGCACCTTTTCATCCTATGGCCTTTGCTTTCTCCCCGTATGAAACCTGACCAGTGAAAGCTAAGAGGGAGGGTATTCTTAGTCTGATCCCAATAGGGATAACAAGGTCAGCCCCCCATCACCTTCCAGTTTAGCAGATAACATCATGTCAGTGTGATACTGCAGTTGTTTTTAGGCTTTAGCTTCCAACACATTCTGGAAGATTCTGCCCTTTAACACCCCAGAACAATCATATGAGGCCCTAGTGTGTCTGTGTGTGTGTGTGTCTGTGTGTGTCTGTGTGTGTTTGAGAGTCCATTTCTTTTTGTTAGTGTGCATGTTTATTTGCCAGCAGGAGAGAAAATAATTAGAAGAATTAGTTGGCCTCACATCTCCTTCAAGAAGACATTTGTTGCAGACCGTTCATTCTCCTCTCACCTTCATGCTGGAGTTGTTTTTGCCAGACAAAAACATTGATATTGGAAAGAGTTTATTTTTAAACTTAAAAAAAAAATAGTTTGATGCATCTGTATGGTCCTTACAGTATGGTCAAGGCTTGGGAAATGTCATGGCTATAGCAAATAAACAATGGTTAATGCTGGTCTGACTACCTGACATGAGCCTGATAAGTCAAAAGGAGGGCATTGGGTCACATCCTTTACCTCTGCTGTAAGTCATAATGGTAAGTGACACACTATGTGGGAAACTTCATGATGATCCAACAAGGAGAATATATTTTTATTACACAATGTGTTCTGTCAGATCTGTGACTTTGACCAATGGGAACACAGACAGAATGCTTTTCCATACATAAGTGTAAACATGGCCAAGACAAAGAGGAATGATGTTGGTGGAACTGTGAAACAGGAAATGTCACAGTAATTTTTTCAAAAAGCAGAAAAAAGAACAAGAGTTGGCATGCTTTAATGTTTGTGACCTCAGCAGATACAGTTGATAATGGCAACTACGGACCCTGTTTGTGACAAGTTGGGATTGGGAACTTGTTGTCAGTGGCTGCTGACTTTTCCCATCTTTTAACCTGTGGGTAGGGCCACAGATGACCAACAACTGCTTCAGTGACATAGCAAATGGCAGTTCTGGCAATTGAATAGGCTAAAAATATACACACATTTGGTCTTTGTCGTGGCTCAAAAACTGACATCCATAGAAGAGCTTGGTCTCATTTTAAACCGGAGCATTCTATTGCAATCTATTTCCAATATGTAATGAGCCACTAAAGTTAGGATTAAGAACATAAGATTAATAAATCCCCTTTTTTTTAAGATTATCTTTTGGGCATTTTTCTCCTTTTGTAATCAGTAAAAGAGAGTATGGAAGGGGGGGATAGACGGGAAGACATGCAGCAAGACATTTGAACCTGGGTTTGTCACAACAAGGACTCACTCTTAGTGGTATGTGATCTACCAGTGAGCCACGGTATGACCACTCTCCAGCTTTTTTTCTTCACCAACATGATGAAGAGCAGAGGGAAGCACATCTGATGGAGACTACTGAGTGCAATTTTAGTTGGTTAATTGTTTGTTGTATATATATGTCAGAAAAGTATTTAAAAAAATGTTTAATAAAATAAAAGGCCATCCTTGGCCCGGCCCAAGGTGACATCTTCATATGTCTTGATTTGTCTGACCAACACGCCTAAACCAAATATATTCAGTTTACTTACACAGAAAACTATAAAATACCCCTCTGTACTGCATGTCTATCATTATAGCTCATTTGTTGTCATAGAGATCCAATTTTATCCATTTCCAAAAAATGATGTTTGTTATGATAAAAACCTTTGGTGAGTGCACTTCTGGGCGAGTTCCTTCACCAGTTAATCCTAACCGATGAAAGGCTGTCTAAACCAAAGCCCTGAATTAAATGCTCTTGACATTAATCTGCTTAACTCCTTCCACATTGGATTAACACAGGGATCTGTCCCTGAGGACTTCCCATAGAAACCATAGTCACAAAATCAATTGATTCAAGCTAGCAATCATATAGCAACTGAGAAAAACACATTAAAAAGAGGATGGTTTTTCAAGTGACTTGATGAGTTTATAGTGTTGCTTATTAAATCCAGGAATCAAGGAAAGGCTAGTAAACTTTGTGTGAACTGGTTCAGTAAGGGCCTTCCATATACAGCCCCTATAACTCCCTACAGTGTCTGTAAAGGAAGAGTAAACCCCAGTGAACTGGCTTGTGGGAAAAATCACACCTTCTGTGTTTCCAATGCTACCATGCAAATGTGGAGCAATTCCACCACAGAAAAACGGGGGTAACATCGCTTTTATCCATTTTATTGAGCAACAACCATCATTCTTAACCCCGGATAAACAAACACAGCTACTTTCTTCATTTACTTAGGGAGCAATTTAACCCCTTGACCCCCCCTGTGGAGGCCGTAGAATAGTAGGGTGACCAGAGAACGTGACCCTGCCTCTCTAAGCAGCCTCGAGTGCCACAAGCCGATAGAGAAGCTGCCCCCATCAAAAAACACTTACAACTTGTATATGCTCACTTTCCCAGAAAGCAACAGCCCCTGCTGACCCCGTGGGCTGATTTCTACAAGCTGTAGATGGTGACCTTCTCTGAGGACATTTGTCAAAAATATCATTGAGTAAAGTTGCTGTTCTTTTGTACATTTTGAACCACTGCTGCCCCATCAGAGATTTAAAAAAGTTACAGATAGATCACAGCATCAAAACTATTTTTTCTTTTAGCAGTTTAAAGTCTTTCAGCTTCAAATACTTTGAAACAAAAATCCATCATGCACAGGAATAAAATGTACAGACCAGTCCAACTTTTCTGAGAGGGCTGTGATTCAGCTAAGGGAACTTGGGCTCATGTCCTCAGGGATTTAAAAAATCCTGCACCTACGTCAGAATACTTCAGGCACAATATGGCCTAAAATGTTAGAATATGATACAAATGCTGACAGTGCACACTCAGCTCTAGTGTTGTTACAGTTGATGTGTAAGGGCTTACATAGTTCTTCTAGGTTGCTCTCCATGACCCATCTCACACATTAATTGTATGGAACTACATGATATAATTAAATAAAAATAAAAAAAGATAGTACAAATAAATAAATAAAATAATAAATTCAGTATACAAAAAATCTAATATTGGATTTTCTTTCTGTCATTGTTATTAAAGAGCAACTTAATACTGTTGGGCTTTGAAAATGTGAAAAATCTGATTAGTGACTAATTTATACTGTACTGAATTCTGAATAACACTGGTCTGAAGATGTTCAGGAGCAATGAGATGGATGGATTCTCTATCAAAAATGACAGGCAGCCCATTTAATCCCTCATTCAACAGTGCTACCAAAGGACACCAGTCCAACCAGGCTGGATAATTGAAACGCAAACAACTGATCAAAGTGAAGCTCCAGCTCGACAGTTTCATTGTTTATGTACGGGCCTTATGCAAAACCTGTTGACTTTTCCAATTGGAGCTGTAAACTTTTGTTTCTCCTTGCATTTCCAAGACTGATTGTCAGTCTGATCTGAACAATTACCAGCTAAATGTGTTTGCCAGCTCAAGCAGAGCCCCCTCCCTCTTTTCTGCCCTAAAAAGATCAAAAGGGAAACCCCCCCTTCATAGCCCCCATGAAACACCCCCACTGCAACCCCCAAACATCCCCTCCACTCCCCATAACCCTCCTCCCAACCTCTTCATTTCCTTTTAGCCATGACAGTTCAGCTGGAAAGCCAACCATAAATGATTTTTTTCGACGGCCCAGTGTTTGAGACATGGCCTGTTAGAGAGCAAAGCTTTCAACAGGGGGAGATGTCTTAAAAAAAGACGAAAGAAAAACGATCTGCATATTTCAATTATGTGCAGTCGTGCTCAGCTGATCAAAGAGCTGCAGAGACGCCGCTTCTAACTGAAGGCTTGAAGACCCTCATGATGTGAATGAGCACAAATTGATGCTACTGATGCTAAACGGTTAAGCGCCTCACAAAATGTCAAAAGGTCAATCAACTTTTGGTAGTCATTTGACCATGACACAACCTTGGCAGTTTTAGTGGCTAAACAGCCCTCAGGGCTGTGCTGAGTTGTTGCATAGTGTCTATGGAAATCAAAATGTGAAGTGAGCAGGGAAAGCTGATGAATATGTGGGCCAGGAAAGATCGACTATATGTGGAAGCAAGGACAATACAGGCCAAACATTTGGAAGAAACTTCAAGTTTCTGTTCACAATGTCTTTCTTTAAAAACAGTCAGAATTCTTTGGATTTTTGGGATGTATTTACTGCATGAACAGACAGACAGACAGACATTTTCCTCAATTTACCTTTAGGTATACATTGATCATAGCAGACCATTTCTGAATTATGTTAAACAAAGAAAGGAAGGGCTTAGTTTTAGGATTGAGAAGATTTGCCCAAGTCACAACTTCAGTGCAAAAATAAAACAAAATCACTGTTTGCATTATTCACTTAAGCTCTTTGGCTTTTGAGATTTAACACTTAAATATCACAATAAATCTCAACTACCACATAAATAACTAGAAAGCTGAGTAAAGAAACAATAGTACATATTTGTAGATTTCAGAAAGATGGATACACTGAAAGAGGAACTGAAAATGCTTAATGTTGTCCAACAAAGGAGTTCACTATACCCTGAAGACTAGAAGTAACTAGAAGATATAGATGACAGAAAAAAGGTCCAGAAGAAAGTGGGTCACTAAAAAAGAAGAGAATGAACGTATCATTGTCACCATTAAGAGAGATCATTGAGAAACAGAACCACAAATAAGGGAGGAAATGAACATGACAAGGTCAAAACCCATATCTCTGACAACGGTGAAAAGACGTTTAAAAAGGCTGGTCTGAAGGGTTGTGTATCTGAAAAAAAAACGCTACTTCGTCCGAAGAACAAGAAAGAGAGATACCAGTGGGCTGCAGCCAGGGGTGGACTGACCATAAATTACTTTATTTATCACATAGGGGAAATTCAGTGAGTCTAATGGCCCTTGAATTAGACAGCCATCCACTGCTGCCTCTCCGATCCACAAAGGTGCTGTGCAGCGGATGATCCGGCCAATTCACGATGGTCTCGAACATCTTGACAGTGCATCTCTCCACCACCTCGTCCAGTGTGTCCAACCTGGCTCCAATCACAGAGCCAGCTCTTTTGACCAGTCTTGCATCTCTGTGTCTGTTGCTGCGTCCCCAGGAGACTGCAGCACAAAACAGCACACTTTCCACCACAGACTGATAAAACATCTGCAGCATCTTACTACAGATGTCAAAAGATATGAGCTTCCTTAAGAAAAAGAGGCAGCTCTGCTCTATCCAGGTATACACCTAGACCTCGATGTCCACCCCACCAGTATTCACTGGCTGAAGAGGGGGCTTGAACCTGCGGAAATCTATGATAATTTCCTTAGTCTTTGAGGGGTTCAGGAGGAGATGGTTTTGTGACTCCAGACACTGAAGGCCTTTATCAGATCCCTATATTCAGATTCCTGTCCATTCCTGATACACGCCACTATTGTAAATAGTGTCGTCCGAGTATTTCTGGATGTGGCAGGACTCAGGTATGGAGCCAGAACAGTCCCTTGTGGAGCCCCTCTGCTGCTCTTTAATGTTCCAGAAACACAAAACCTGACATACTGTGGCTTTCCTGTCAGGTAATCTGTGATCCAGGAGATGAAGGAAAGATCCACTCCCAAACCCTTGAGCTTGTTTTTGAGTATGTTGGGTTGGGTGGTGTTGAATGCGCTTGAAAAATCAAAGAACATGATTCTCACATAAGCACCAGTTTCCTCCAGGCAGCACAGTCTTTGAGCAGCCTTGGACACACACCATCTGGGCCAGCAGCCTTCCCTGAGCAAAGTCTTCCCAGTTCCAACCTCACCCCCATCTCTGTGACAGACAAGGGTGGAGGCTCAGGTGTCAGAGAGGGGTGGATGCTGCATTCGAGATGTACACATGCTGAGGAGGAGTAGGAGTAGGAGGAGGAGAAGGAGGAGGAGGAGGAGGAGAAGCAGCAGAACTGGTTGAGTTCATCAGCTCTTTCTGTATCAACCGCCACTGGCTGTCTTTTGTTGTTGTTGTAACCAGAGATGGTTTTGATTCCTCTCCACATTTCACAGGTGTTGCTGTGCTGTAGATTCCTCTCTAATTTCTTCTTGAATTCCACCATCACCATCTTTAGTCTCTTCTTCAACTTATATTGTACTTGTTTTAGCCATGCTTTGTCACCATATCAAAAAGCTGCCTTCTTCTCATTGAGGATTGCCTTTAAATCCTAGTAATTCAAGGTTTGTTTTTGCGTAAACAGAGTACAGTCCTGGTATGACAGTATCTCTACAGAAGTTGATGTAATCAGTAAAGCAGTCAAACTGTCTGTCAATGTCCATACTGTTCTCCTCTGTTTCCAGCAACATATTCCAGTCAGTAAATTCAAAGGGAGTTAAGGTAGACAGGAGCTGTGCCACTGGCTGTTTTGTTGGCAAGAGACAAGGTTCTGAATTTGATGCGGTCAGCAACAGGGAGCCAGTATAACAAGATGAGCAGAGGAGTGACATGTGCTCTCTTGGGCTGGTTGAAGACCAGGTGAGTCGCTGCGTTCTGAATCATTGAGAATGCATGCAGAAAGACCTGCCAGTTAAGAGTTGCAGTAGTCTAGTCTTGATATCACAAGGGCCTGTACTAAAAGTTGTGTTGATTGCTCTGTCAGGTAAGGTCTGATCTTCCTAATATTGTATAGGGAGAATCTGCATGATCTGTGAGGCCACATGAGCCTTTAAGGTCAACTGGTCATCCATCATGACTCCCAAGTTCCGTGCAGAGCTTGTGGGCACAAATTGCATAGATCCAAGCTGGAGATAAAATAGGCTGATGTAAGGTGAAGGTGTTGTTCTGTCATCCATGTAGAGATATTAGCAAGGCAAGCAGAGATACGAGCTGAGACAGCGTGGTCGTTCAGTGGGAAGGACAGGAAGAGCTGGGTGTCATCGGCATAACAGTGGTATGAGAAGCCATGATTGCGGATTACTGCGCCAAGTGAAGTGGTGTAAATTGAAAAGAGGAGGCGGCCTAGTACTGATCCCTGAGGTACTCCAGTGGATAGGTTTTGCAGTTTGGACATTTCCCCCTTCCAAGATACTTTAAAAGATTTTTCAGAGAGGTAGGACTTGAACCAGTGGAGGGCAGGTCCTGAGATCCCAAGCTCAGCGAGTGTAGAGAGGAGGATTTGGTGGTTACCAGTGTCAAACGCAGCAGACAGGTCCAGCAGCAAGAGAACTGATGATTGACCAGCAGTTCTAGCCTTATGTAGTGATTCTGTTACAGACAAGAGTGCAGTCTCCTTTGAGTGATCCTGCTTGAAGCCAAACTGATTTGTTCTCAGAAAGGAACCTAGAGACTTGATTAAAGACTGTACGCTCCAGTATTTTAGATTGGAATGGAAAAAGTGAAAAAGGTCTGTAGTTTTCCACCTGAGATGGGTCCAGTGTTGTTTTTTTTAGCAGTGGAGTGACCCGTGCTTGCTTGAAGGCGGTGGGAAACACGCCGGTAGTAAGTGAAGAGTTGATAATGTGTGTGGCTGAAGGAGTTACTGCTGAGGAAATGGTCTGTAGTAGGTTGGATGGTATCGGGACCAGTGGGCACGTGGTTGGTTGAGAATCCAGAGATTCAAGACTTCCTTCACAGACAGCGGGAGAAATGAGGTAAGTGCAGTGATAGGATGCTTTCTTGTGGTCTGTCAAAGATCACATGCAGTCCAAGAGGCATGAAGTTCAAGTTGCAATATATTTTCATGTGCACAAGGATGCTCTCTGCATGCAGGAGAGAGGATGAAGTTGACCATAAGTTTGGCCTTACTTATACAGTTTACAGTAACTATTTCTGGCTAACATCCAAACCATAACCATATACAGAACTAGCTGTACATACAACTAGAAATGTTATCTCCATGTCAGTTTATGGTTACATGCTGTGCTTGACAGGTGACGACTTGTCAAGAAAATACATTATGACATGCAGTCATGTCAGGTAGTGGCAGTATAGTTGGTCAGGCTCAGAGAACCGGTTACTGATGGCAGAAACTTTATCAGTGAAGGAAGAGGCAAACATCTCAGGGGTTAGCAGAAGGGAGGTGGGACAGGATGGCTGATGTAGGAGTGAGTTGAAAGCAGAAAACAGTTTTCAAGCTTCGGTGGTCCCGCTGATCTTGTTCTGATAATAGGTGGTCTTGGCGGATTTTAGGCTGGAGGTGAAAGCAGAAAGGAGGCTTTGATAGCTGCTGAGGTCAGATGCATCCCTGGATTTGCGCAATTTCTTCTCTGCTGCTCTGAGCCCTGCTCTTTCTTGGGCCATGACCTCCTTTGGAGAGCTGGGCAGGTGTCAGGGACCGCAGGTTCTGGCGAAATGAGACCCTTTGTGGAGGGACGTTAGGTTGTGCCATTAATGAGACTGTGAATTGGATGAAGAAATGGTCGGATAGGTGTAGAGGGGTGACAGTCAGATTTGCTGTGGAGCAGTTGCGAGTCAGAATCAAATCCAGCACACCTGTTGACAGAAGGGACAGGAAGTCAGAAGCTTGGGTTCTCTCAGTGTGGATATTCATGTCTCCCATGACGATCAATGGTGTTTCATCTTCAGGTATGGCAGAGAGCAGCAGGTCTAGCTCAACTACGAAGTTACCCAAATGGCCAGGTGGGTGGTTAATGATAACCACAATAGGTTTAGATAGGAAGGTTACCATGATAAAGTGGTATTCAAAGGAGGAGATGTTGCTTTGCGGAGAAAGCTTTGTGAACTTCCAGTTTCTGGAAATGAGAGCGCCAGTTCTGCCTCCCCTTCCAACTGACCTTGGTGTGTGGGAGAAGGTGGAGTCAGTCGAGTGCAGCTGGTGTGGTTGAGTATTCTGGGTGAATCCAGGTTTCGGTCAGGGCTTGTACTTGGATGTTTGATAGATGAGCCTGTGCAAGAATTAATTCAGTCTTATTTACAGCTGACAGCTAATTAGTGTGGATGTCAAAAACATCCTCCAATCTCCTCCATCTTGGATTTATTGAAGGGTTTGATATTGAAGGAATATTGAACAGGTTATTTGATAGTAATTCTTCAGCATCTGATACATGTTGTACAACCAAATGGTATACACATAAGCTAACAACAGGTTGAAGATAGTTGCAGCTCAAAAGATGACAGGGAGAGTGCAGCATAGACAGAGTTGCAGACTAGTGCCCAATTGAAGAAGCTTTTACTCCCACAACATTGAATTTGCAACTGCAATATTTGAATTTTCATTAACAGCCTTTTGTGTACACTCTGTATAGTTCTTTAAATAGTTTCTATCCCCCCTGTTCATGTAGAGTTTATCTCTGAGTGTTCTGCAATACTTTTGCTTTATTGTAGCTTTATAACTACAATATTGTGCAGTTTTTGAGTTTTGCAACCATTTACCACTCCTTGTTTTTTATTTTGAAAGCATACATAAAGCTGTAAAGATTTGTATTATTATTTTTAGACTGGGGCTACATAAATAAACACAACACAAAAAATCACTGATTGTGAAGTAATACTGTGAATTTGCTGTGAATATCTTGTCTTGTAGGCTTTTGGTATAGTATCTAACATGCTGGCAAGTGTTTATTTAAACATGTAATCGAATATTAAATAAAAAATGAATCCCAGGGATCTATATATATATTGGTGGAAAAAAGTTTTCGGATGACTTTTTTGTGTTTCAAAAGGTGTTAGACAGACAAACAAATACAAATTATATATCTTTTTGTTCATTGTTTACGATAAAAACTAACAAAACTAAATTCTTGACAGTTTCAATATGTCTGTTCTCAACATTGTCGGCATCAAAGTCATCAAATATCAGAGAACGTGTTCAGAACTGAACAAAAAAATAAATAAAACTCATCTGACCACAGAATCTTCTTCCAATTCCTGGCTGTCCAGTTCTTGTGTGATTGGGCCCAACAACACTGGGCTAACCTCTGTCTCTAATTGATCAAGTGCTTCTTGACGGCCTTGTGGGACTGTAAGCCATGATGTAAAAGTCAGCCTCGTACAGTGCGGGTGGAAGACTGGACACCTGTTTGGTTTGACCACTGCAGCTGAAGCTCCTATGATGTGATTCACCGGTTTTCTCTGCACATGCGGACAAAATAAAACAGGAAGTGACAGGACAAACACAAAAACACTACTGCCTGGGAGCCGTAGTGACAGGCACCAATCAATTTTAAGTTTTTAATGGCTTTTTTAGGATTTGTTTAGCATTTTGGCTGGGACTTTATTAAAAGAAATTGCACTTGAAGACCTAAGAGTGATTCTTAATGCAATATTATATATATATATATATATATATATATACACACACACAAAACACAAAAAAAAAACACACAAAATTTCAAAAAATTTGCCCCTTTAATAACTGACCTTTTAATGAGCCATAGCACAAACCACTGTTGTGCATTGATACTTTAATTTTGTAATACTCAAAGCATGCAAAATCAACTTAAAACCGAGGGTTATCTCTCAATTTACACACAGTATAAAAACTTCAGTAAGAGTTTGAGCTGTCACTTGAGAAAGCCTCATGACCAAAACAACAGAAATCACATTAGACTTGAGAAAAAGAATTGGTGATACTCACAAAGTACAATATATATACAAAGTTATCACAGTGTTTCCAAGAGTCAAGAACTTGAGTGAGAAGTATCATCAAGAAATTCAAAGAGAGCCACACAGTACATTACAAGCCGGGCAGTGGTAAGGAGGAAAATGTTTCAAAGTCTCTGGAAAGAAAACTAGTGAGAAATGTGTCTAAAGACCCCAGAACAACTGCCAAGACATTAGTGAATGACTTAGCCAAGTCTCAAAGAAGACAATCACTAGACCTCTGCACAGGAATGGACTGCAAGGTTGCACACCAAGAAAAACTCCACTTCTGCAGAAGAGACGTCTTCAAGCCAGACTGAAGTATGCTAAGGACAACCTGGAGAAAGATTCTGCATCCTGGAAGTATGTCCTTTGGTCAGATGAGATGAAAATAGAGCTCTTTGGCCACAGAGACATTGCTTATGTTTGGAGAGAGAAGGGAGAGGCGTATAACCCAAAGAACACCGTCCCCACAGTGAAACACGTGGTGGCAGCATTATGCTGTGGGGATGCTTCAGTGCATCTGGAAGTGGGAATCTCGTCAAGGTGTAAGGAATCATGAAGAAAGAAGATCTGAAGATTTTGAAAGAAAGCCTTAAACAGTCAGCAGCAAAACTAGGTCTGGGTCGTCAATTTGTCTTCCAATACGACAACAACCCAAAACATACGTCCTGGTGAAGAACTACCTCCAGAAGAAGTGAACGTTATTGAATGGCCTGCACAAAGCCCTGACTTGAAAAATCTGTGGGGTGAACTGAAGACCAAGGTCCATGCCAAAAGGTCATCAAATCTGGAGGAGCTTGAGAGATATGCCAAAGAAGAATGGGCCGGGAATGGGATTCCTCAGGAGACGTGTCAGAGACTCGTTGAAAACTACAACAAACGATTGCAGGCTGTTATCCAGCAAAAAGGCTACGCAACTGACTGTTAGCATCAGGGGGGCTAACAATTTTGACCCTGGTAGTTTTTGGCTTTTGTGAAAAAATGTAATTTCTGTGTGATAAGTAAAATAATGTAAGCATCCAAAATAAAGCTAGAATGTTATGAAAAGCTGTGTTAAAAATTGTTTTCTCTGTTTAATAGCACTTGGGAAATATTTCTAAAGAAATTACGTTTTCAAAGGGAGACGTCCTAATGGGTATATAAAGTTGTTTGTGGTCCTTTGTGAATCTGCAGTGATGTTGTGAAGTATCAGATCAGTCCGATCAGCTGCAGCATCCAGTCAATAACTGATATCCAGTAAGGGGATGTGTCGACAGGTAAGAAGACTTCTGTGCAGGCTGCTCTTGTGATTCCCCCAATCCATCAGAGATCTTTGCATGTGTGTGTGATGCAGGTGTGGCCTCCGGCTCTCTGGTTCACTCTCCACCCGGATGCCTGTGATCAGCTTGTCAACTCCTCCCTGCACATCTGCCTCTCATCTGATACTGCAGTATAAGAACCCAAACTCATTGCCAGATTGTTGTTCATACTACACTGGTAGTACTTGGCCAAACTTCCAGTACTCTTTGTGATTACTTTTTGGAAAACCATTCCTGTGGCCTGCCTGTTTCACTAATACCAGTTTCCTCATGCTCAGGATCATCTTGTTTGTCTCTGCCTTAGCTGAAGTCTTGTCTCAGTTCACTCTGCCACATTCCACCCGCCTCTCTGTGTCAGTTTCCCTTGTAAATGCACCACTGCCAAATAATTTTTATATATATTTTTGGCCATTCTAAGCTTTATTAGACAGTGGTAGAGTATAGAGTGAAGGGGGAGACAGAGGGGATGACATGCGGGAAAGGGCGCTGAGCCGGACTCGAACCCGGGCCGCCCACTAACGAGGCCAGTGCTCGGGGGGGTGCGCCACCACACTCTCCTTAGGATCCTTCCTTCGGAGTCAGTTCCTCCAGAGACAAGACCAGAGTCCCTCCTGTCACTGGTATAACGCACAAATGGAACAGCCTTCCAAGTGTGCAGGTGTGCGTCATTGTGGAATTGGATGGTCCTGCTTAAATTCAGCACTGCAATTTCAAAACCAGTACACAACAAGGATGTAGTTTTGGCATCAGCAGATTTCCACATTTTTGTGGAAATGGAAGAATGTTGAATTTGATTGATATTGGCCGCTACTCAGTTTCACACACCATGGAGATATGTTCTGTGATGTTTTTATTTATATTTTACTCCACAGTGCAATAACAGTTATTCATAAATAACAATAATGGAAAATAGCTGCATCATAAACAAATGTAGAACTTTCTGAATGGCATAACTACGTATGCTTTGCAGTTAGTACATCATCAGACTGACGTATATATGACTTAACCTGATGCCCCGGTAAAAACCTATGGTTATTAAGATGGCATCAGTTAACTTATTTGCTAATGTATGCCAATAATACTGATTGTCTTTTAGCTGAATATACTGGCATTTGTTTGTGCATATGTTTTGCTGTGATAACAAATGCATAATGCACGACCAGCGTTGCTGCTTCTTCACTTGCAGTGGCGGCTGGCCAATAGAGGGTGCTAAGGTGCCGCCCTCCCTAGTGGAGAGTGTGTTTTTATTTGTTACATTTTGAAAAAAATATATTAACAAAATTACTTATTATATATATAAAAGTTTTTGGACAACCTTGAAATCTCACACAATCTCAAATATTATCATGAAATATTTGTGTTTAAAAAGGTGTGCCTGCATTAGACAGACAAACAAATATTTTAAAAAAATGTTTTATTGTTTACTAAATTGTTGACAGTTTCAATATGTCAGTTCTCAACATTGTCGGGATCAAAGTCATCAAATAATAGAGAATGTTTTCAGAACTGAACAAAAAAATAAATAAACCAACACAACATCAAATTAATATTTAGTGGTCCCTCCTTTAGCACCAGTAGAGCTCTAATCCTGGCTGGCATGTTCCACACGAGCCTTTCACACTTGGGTAATCTTGTCCAATTCTTCTTGTATTACTGCTTTTAATTATTCAAAATTCTTTGTTTTACGCTTTGAAACAGACCTTTTGATAATGCACCACATATTTTCAATGGGGCTCATGTCCGGGGATTGAGCTGGCCACTCTAAGACCTGGATCCTGTGCTCCTGCAGCAGGTTCTACTGGCCCTGGATCTGTGGATGTGACCTTGACGGAACAGTGAACGTGCAGAAGGGAGCATGTGGGTTTGGAGAATGGCACAATACTTGCAGAGTTCAATGTTCCATCACAGACAGTGAGATGACCAACACCAGCAGCACTCATGCATCCAAACCATGATACTGCCTCCACCATGCTTGACAGCAGGTAAGGAACATGCTGGAGATAAAGCTTCGCCTTGACTTCTGCGTACTCTCACATTAGCAGGAGGAAGAAATGGAATTTCTGCAAAAGAAGATCCAGGACATTGGGACAGTCCTTTGGCGGATGTTGATGACGTAGTTGCCCAAGTGGTAAAGTGTTTGAACGTGACCGTGAAGCATTTGAACGTGACATTAAGTTTTTGAATGTGACCGTTATTTTTGCTACCCCTCCCAGGGTTTTAGCTAGCACTAAAAAGCCAAGTCATGCCCCCTGTGTCTCTCTGTGAAAGACAGGTGATTCTTTGCCCACACGGTGCAACATAGAAACTTACTTACACTCTTATTTTACTTACTAGTACTTAGTTATTTTGATCTCTCTTCTTATGATCCTTAAACTTCCTAAACAGCTTCTGATTCTACGAATTCAAAGTCATCTAATAGATAAATAGCAAGCCCTATGTCAGGAATGTACATAATAGGTCCTAAAGCCACTTTGAGTTCATTTATGACTTCACTTCAGCCTTTTTTAAAGCAAAGATTATTTTATAGCAAACTTTGAGTAATGCTATTGGTTTCAAGTATTTATCAAAAGATTACTTTACACTGCAGAAGTAATTTCTTCATCACCCATACATTCTTATAACCAGGGGTGGACTGACCAATAGGAAATTCTGTCAAAGTCCAGAATGGCCGTCCCACAGACCCCGTCAGGAAAAATCATCTGATTAGCGATATCAGTGTTTAAACAATGGGGGCGCAAATACAATAATTTCTTAAGCGGGGAAAGGACACATAACTTGAAACAAAAACACAAAAAAGAGTGTTCTTTATCTATTAAGCAGTTTTAGTTTTTTTTATATCAGGTTTTCTCATTTCTTTACAGCATTTGATTGCCAAATTATCTGCAGTTTTTGTGTTGAAGATGTGACTGGTGATTGTGTTCACTGCTTCACAGGAATGATTAGGATTATAACCAGAGCCACGAACATTGCTCCCTTGAATGGGGGGTAGTCAACTTCTGGTCATTTAAATCACCACCAATACAATGAGAATTTTGAGATATCTCATCTTTTTTTAAGTTATCCGGCTAGCTGGGGAAAAATAATTTTGTCAGAGCATTGTTGTTATAACCATAGATATTGCTTAGCCTCCTGCAAGAACCACATTATTTATTTTAAGAAGCCCTCTACCCTGAAATAAGTTCTATCACATCTCCTGAGATTTCCGCTGAGTGATCAGAGGCATGACGAAAGTAAATCTCACCCAATTTTGTCATTATTATCATCTCCTCTTAGTCACCATCAGCAGCAGCATGGGTGAGTGAGTCTCTTGTAAAAAAGACCCACAGCACGCAGCACGCACGACGGAGAAAATCCAGAAGCATACGTCATCACGTCCAATTACGTAGGCTACTCATCAGCTGGTGCTGGAACGGCTTCCTGTTTGCTCTGTGCTGCAGCTGTCTAAATCTGACACTTTAGGGTTAGTGTGTCTAGTTGAGTCTTTTTTACAAAGCAGCGGGAATAAGGGACAGCACTTCGCAGACACGCGGACATAGTGTACGAGAAGGAAGCATGCTGTTACCCCAGCTCCCAGAAGATGTTCTCTATCATATCTTGTCTTATTTGGACTGCAGATCTCTCAGTCGCATGTCTCAAGTTTGTAAAAGTTTCTGCCGCTTCGTAAACCGGGACGCGGTGTGGAGGAGGATTGCCAAAGAGTTCCTAAACACCGGAATTACCTGGAATGGGACAGACATGTAAGATAACAGTCGCACACTGATGACAGCGCGGGTTTGTAGCTTAGCGTTGGCGTTAGTTCTTTCTGAGGTTTTTTCCCCCGAAGGCTGTCTCAGAGCCTTCAGCTCATTTTACTTTTAACTGGAATCATTCCATAGACCACGTTTCAACCGCATAAACAGGGTGACCACGAGGAGGAAGTCCGTTATTTATTATTATTATTATTGTTTTTATTATTATCATTCAGCGCCTTAAATGACATCTATTTTTGGGATCTGTTGATGTTACCTGACAGGCGTCATCCCCTGAGATCAGGAGCTTTATTAGCACCGGTTCCTCCCTATGTCTTTAAAATATACACACATTAAATTTGTGTTAAAATGATGAGCACATTCACATAGGAAAATGAAAATGAAATCATATATGTCATGTAAAACATTGTACTAACCAAGTTAATACCAGAGGTCTGACAATGCAGTGAGACCCTCAGACAGGTTGTAAACAAACCCCCACAATCTGTCAAAGTCATGAGAGGAGAGAGGCATCAGAGGCCCCCGGCCTGATACAAAGTAGATAGGACATTGGTATTGATGGCTGGCACCTTAACCCCTATATCCCCAAACTTCTTGGGTACAGTCTAACTACTGTTCTGAAAGAGTACTGAGCCACCTGTCTGTATCAGAGAACTATGCCTTTAGTTTGTGTGGTAATGTGTCTGAGCCACACTTAAGCCTGTCCTTCAGTTGGACCATATTGACACATTCAGTGGATTCTCACAGTGAGACAGATTCGAGCTGCATTACATATGAATGCTGTGCTACACAGGCCTCACACCTCAGACAAACATTGCCTTGTTATCCACATCAGAACAGCTTCCACCTCTCATTCAAAGACACAATGTCCTGATTGAGGCCTGTATTTATACCACTACCATTAAGATTATGCCTGATACACTGTCAATTTACATTTCAACCCGTTTCATAACATCAAAAGAAAAGGCTTACTTTGCCACCATTGTTTGAGTCATAGGTCACCCACAGATGTCAGTGTCAGTTATTATTGGGACAGTTCCATTGTAATCTGTTTTGGGCAGTTTAAGGATTATCATGAATTATGGACCAATGGTTTTGGAAATAAATGTATTGTTTTGGGCGGTGGTGTCTGTCTGTCTGTCCGTGTATCCGCTGCATATACATCCTCTGGCCAACAGAGGGTGCTGTGGGGTGAAGTCTGCCATCTCTGATTTCCTTGTTTTATTTGTTTTTAAGTGTAATTTTTCAGTATTGTGAGCTAGTCCAAATGGTAAATGGACTGCACTTATATAGCGCTTTTCTATTCTTTGCGACCACTCAAAGCACTTTTACACTACATACTGCGTTCATTCACCTTTTCACACACACATTCATACTGGTGGCTGAGGCTACCCTACACGGTGCCACCTGCCACCATCAGGAATACAATCAAACACCGATGAACGCCGATGGTAAAATTGTACTTAGTTTCTTTTTCATGTAATACTTGAATAAAAAGCAGTAAAAGCAGTCTTCCAGTATGTACAGAAGGGATGGGTTTGCTTTCCATCATAACCAGCAAAGTAACATCCAGTGTAGCCAAATCATCCTAATGTTAAAATGTCATTGCAGATATCCATTCATCCCACTTAAGGAGAGAGTAAAGATAGCTCAGAACTGGTACCATGGGGTCTGCAGAAGGGCCATTCCTCTGAAATGGAAAACAAAGTAAGTATTTTGCTTATACACTATTTGAGGGCTGAAATGAGAGTTCACAGCTTTTATACTAGACATGATGTGTTTTATGGTACGGTTAGTCCTTTTGGACCATTCCCCCTATTCCAGTCTTTATTCTAAACTAGGCTTACCATGTCTTCACTCCACCATACTTTACACACGGACATGAGATTGATCTGTCTTCTTGTTATATAATTCTCACAAAGACTGCAAATAGGAGGGGTGTCCCCAAATGTAAAATGTATTCTTCGTCTTTTACTGGATTGTGTTTTGGTGATTTCTGTTCATGTTGGCTTTACTCTCATCATTTCACTGACATTTCTTGCATTTGTTATCTTTAGACTGTTACCATGGTTACAGCTGGAGGGGGACACACTGTTTCTGTCTCAGGCATCTGATATTGCAGCGTATCATCTGCGCCAAGACTCTGGAAGGCTCCAGCGTAACCCGTTTGAAATCTACTCTGGCCACACAGGTGATGTCTGTCGCTTTGTTGTGACAGACTCTCACTTGATCAGTGGTGGAAGGTACTTCTCGTGCTCTTTCTCTCGTGACTTTATTTGTCAAAGTTAATATGCATAAGTCATGTAACAGTCCTAGGTACTGAAGTAACAACTGGTATCTTCTGTAGAGATTTTAATAAAGCTTTTATAATTACTGTTTTTAATACAAAAATACAGGTATCGGATTTTTGAAAAAATCTTGTGGCAAATGATATGGGCTCGGTTTGTTACAAACTACAGTGTGTCGTCTAAATGTTTCAGAAGGCCAAAATGCGTATTGCTGTTCGAGAAGGCAAAGGTGGGGGGTCATTAACAACTCTACGATGCTTTGGTGGTGTATCTTTAACAACACAGCCACTTCAGTAAGATATACATTTCTCTAGAAAGGGCTTTTTCCATTTGATTATGTCCTCCACCACTGGCTTAACGATAAAAAGAAAAACAGTCAGACTCCATGTATGAAAAGTTTAAATAAAGACATCAAAGGTGCTTTATCAAATTATAGTTGGCCCATATGTAATTTAGCCTTTCCCCAAACCTTATGTGGACAGAACATGTTCCTCTTCATTGAAACCAAAAGGAAGTGCTCACTCGCTTAGAGCGGTGTCCACATGTCCAAACAGTGCCAACCAGCTGTATGGCAGTGACCAAATAGTGGACACTATTGTGGTTAACCCTGTGTCTAACAGTAGTTTGACAAAAATATCTGAACACAAAGTCCACTTACTATCATTTTCTGTGGCTCTCAACCTCATCAAACATTAATAATCATCAGCAAACTGAGTTTCTTCAGTTGTCAGAGATTTTATTCGCTTTGTCATCATGTGACCAAGTGATTATGGATCTTTGATTGCAGATGAAGGTCAAGAAAGGTGGCTGAAAGCTCTAGAAGAGGCTAGTAAGTGGACCTTGAGTAAAACTTTCATTTGCATAAATGCATAGTGAGCTTGGAAGATTTTTAGCCTACACATGGGTGTTTATGTGACTGGCTGACTGAATGACTTAGTGGACCTATTCCACGTTTTCAGCAAATGCCTCTTTTCAAAGACTTTCTCAGGGAGACCTAAGCAGCGCATATATGTTCTATTGTACAATCCACACTGACTCCATCTGCTGTCGTGTTAAGTGAAGCATGTCTGCATAGACAGCTGTTTGTTTGTTTTTTGCTTTAAACTTATAAACTTCTTGTGAATTGATGAATCAACTGCAGTGGTGGCCAGTGACTGTCCGCCTTGCGACTATTTCTCCCTTTGTCTAAATGACTCCCCTTTGTCTGTTACAGTGATAGCAGGATCGTGATTCACAGCAGGAGATTTCCCATGTCGGTCGAGTTAACAGGTCACAAACAGGAAGTCAACTGCCTTGACTCTAAAGATGGACTCATCGTGAGTGGATCACGAGACAGAACTGCCCGGGTCAGGACACCTCTATTGTGCAGATATATTCACGTGTCAAACAATGTCATGATGTGGACTAAGGGGCATTGACCTCATCGCTTTGAAACAGTATTTTATCATTTTTCACAGTAGGAAAATGCTACATTTCACTTTGAATTCACTTCTTCATGAGCTTCATTGATCATTTTACAGTATATGTCATGTGCATAACATAAGGCCACTTTTAAGCGCAGTGACTAGGATCTAAATGAAGTTCTAGGGACATTTTATACCCTGGTCAGCGGGTAGTACTCTCAGAAAGTACAGGAACTTTTGGTGTGGGTTTTGCTGTAGTCGCTGATTGGTCGAACACACACCACACAGCGAGCCACTGCTTCAACTCATATACCACTTTATTCACAAAACAAGGAAGTACTCCAGTGTTAATACATTTACACCTGTGATCAGCAGTAGCACTTGTCCTACGTCATGTTGCTTTTTCATAAGTGCTATAGAATGGCCCATGTAATACACTGCATAGAAGTTATTAAATGTGCTTACTGGAGACTTTTGTTTTTTTAGATTTGGACTTTGACTTCCAGATGCCCCAGAGGCACCATTCCCACCTATGACAGAGTGTGGTCAGTTGCTATCAATCCTACATTGGGGTAAGCATTTGCTCAGAATAACTCACAAGAGTTTGGCTAATGTGAGCCACAAAGACGTTGATAGTTGTGAAGAGAATCCATCATGTCAGTATCTAACTTTAAGGCTAGCTTAAACTCCATACAGAGCCCAAATGGTGATGATCAAATTTGAGACCTCTTTGGTATCGAAGTCTTTTTCCCCTTTGAATAATGTTTGTTGTGGAGCTAACCTCTGTGGTTAGGCTTTGGTCTGAGCCCAACTTGTTATTAAGGTAAAGACAGAGTAGAGACCATCTTGCGATGGGCCACACCAGCAAATCAGGCCTGGAGTTTTTTGACTGCATCCTGCTCAGTTGTGACAAAATGTGTCCACAGACCAACACATAGATACACATAAAATACACCTGGGAAAGTACTCCAAACACTTGTAGTTATGACTACAGTACAGTACATAAAGTGAAAACAATATGTGCCATGTGTTGTGGCTGATAGCTAACACACATCTCCTGCTGAATTCTGACTGTACTGTTGATTCTTTTACTAATCTGGCTAATCTCAGATCGATTAATGACTGATTAATGAATACTCAGTACTCACTAGATCGATCAAATATTGTGAACTCTTGAACTTATTTATTGTCATGTAACATAGCACTGAACATATATGTATGGCTGCAGATATGTATAATGTTCTCTCATTAAATAGAAAAAAATAAATAAAGGGAACAAAAAGCTTGAATATCACAGTTTCACATCTTGACTCAACAGTGAAATGGATAGTAAATGGACTACACTTTTATAGCTCTTCTCTAGTCTTTGAGAGGGACTGTATGAAATATTCATATACAGAAGTGTTCAGGACTGGACCCTCATCATGTGTGACAAGTTTTGGGCAGATTGGGCAATGTACGGATCAGTATAATAATCTTGTCTTTTATGGAGAAACACCATATTTTGCTGCCATGCAGCGTCCACATAGTGGGAATATTTGCAGAGTTTTTCATTTCTACTGTACTGTAGCCAGCCTAAGGCACACCTGTGCAATAATCAAGCTGTCTAATCAGCATCTTGATTTGCCACACCTGTGAAGTGGGATGGATTATCTCAGCAAAGGACAAGTGCTCACTATCTTAAGTGTGCGACGTGGAAATGGCGAAAAACAGTGATGAGATTCTTGGTTTGTCTTCCCATGATACATTTATGTACCAAATTTTTTGTCTCTACGACAAACTTGTGGGAGGGGCTCAATTCTATGGGGTGCTAGTGAGTAATTTCGCCACACCCATTCCCGAGACCACTAAAAAAACATAAATTTCACTGGAGATTGAAGCAGGTTCCAAGTTTGATGAGTTTGATAAAGCCCCCAAAAAGGTGATTAATTGGAGAGAATAATAATAATTCCTTCAGTTTCAATAGGTTAATGGTAAAGGGTTAATGGACTGCACTTACATATCACATATAGCGCTTTTCTAGTCTTTGTGACCAAAGCGCTTTTACACTACAAACTGCGCTCATTCACCCTTTCAAACTGGTGGCCAAGACTACCCTACAGGATTTCACCTGCCACAATCAGGAATACAATCAAACACCGATGAACGCAGCATCGGGAGCAATTTGGGGTTCAGTATCTTGCCCAAGGATACTTCGACATGTAAAACCGCTGACCTTCTGATCAATGGGCGACCACTCTACCAATTGAGCCACAGCCGCCCATAGTTCCTCCCTCGTGGTGCTCAGGCCCAAATAATTCCTTCGACTCCAATAGGGTCCTTGACGACCCTTGCAGTCAGTGCTTGGGCCCTAATAAAAACACAAATGGCATTCCTTCCTAAAACAAACAATGGTGACAAACATTGGAATGGAAATCCGTAAAACCAAATCACCAGTCATAGTTTTTATTTATTTATTTAAAACGACCATGTACAGATACATCATGCCAATAGCCAAAGATGCCTGTACCAGATTATAGCTTAATAGCTAATTTCCATCTGCAGTCCTTATAAAAGAAAAAGAGAAGAGAAAAGAGAGAGTGCAATTTACAATACAACAACATTCATACATTCATCCTATCATACACTGTATGTGATAGCATTTGATAAAATTACTATTCTCTATAAAATCTATGATAATCTATAAAATAGATCTTAGCACTACAATTTGCAAACTGCACAATCAAAATGCTTTCTTTTTAAAACAACTGTCAACAAAGCTTACACTGTCATTACATTACATTAAAGTGAATCAGTCAATAAATACTACACTATTAGTGTGTGCATCTCTGGTTATCAATAAACCACTTCTTTACATCTCTAGAGAAGGTATTCAAGTTGTTTTAGTTCATCAGCTCAATGGGAAGTTTATTCCATTGCTTTGTTCCTTGATACGACTGTATCAACTGTTTTTTACACCTGGGAATGCTGCACTTGACCAATGAAGTGTTTGAGGGGGGGTGGAGCCAGATTGTGAGTAATTTTGTAAACCATTTCAACTTGAGAAAAATAAATAAAATTGTCAAAGTTCAATATTTTGCATTTTCATAGTATATGGCAATGATGATATAATTGTGTTTTTTAATCAAGGATTTTTAATGCATGTTTGTATATGGACTCTAGGGGCTTCAGCGTAGTTTTGTTTGCTTGTGACCAGCTTGAAATGCAGTATGAGAAATGAGGTAGAATCACTGCGTTTCAATCTCTGTGGAGAGTGAGTTCCTAGTGCTTTTGAAAGTTGCCAGGTTATATTTAAGAGTTTTAGATGTTTTCTTAACATGTTTTTTAAAATTAAGAGATGTGTCTAATAAAATCCCTAAATATTTGTATTCATTCACATTTTGAATAGATTTATTATTTATTGATATTTATTTATTATTTATTTATTTATATTTATTATTTATTTTAGGTTAAATGTCAAGCAAGACTCGTGTAGCCACACAGCTACCTTTTCCATAACTTTAGTCAGTTTAGCCGCTACTTCTGCATAGTTTTTGCTATTTGCGTAGATTATAGTATCATCGGCATACATTTGTATATTAACATCATCACATACTGATTAGTTCAGTCATTAAGCCATGTAAATAAGTAAAGATGGAAAACATCCTCATTTTCAGTCTAACGTGATAACTGTTGCCTACAGGAAATAAGAAATGCAGTTTATCAGCATACATGCATTGTGCCCATGTCTGTCTGAGCCAGACATCACAGCCTTTCTCACATCTGAGAGGGGCAGGCAGATTAACCACATCATTAATTCTCCAATTTGCTGGCTGAAATAGCAGACTGTGCCTCTGCCTGCTGCCCCCTCATTATGGAAACTACCTCTCACTGACCAGCGGCCTGGTTAATTAAAATTTTTCTGGAAACTAGGTGTCAACTTACTGATAAACCTGTTCAACTAACTTTTGAACAGCACACTAGGAAAGTCACCTCTCCTGGTTTTCACCACAGTTGTTTAGACGCTGACTATCGCTGATAGTCACAAAGGATGTGCCAGAAATAATAGAGAGTGCTGAAAGCCCCAACCAATGAGGTGCAACAGACTGTTAGGTCTGAACTAAAACAGGTGTGGTAAACTTTCACCAATGTATGTGATTGTTCTATATGCTGGTCATTATGCTCCTCTGATCTTAAGATGTAGTAATTACACATTAATTGTAGAGCTGATCAGTACTCACTTTACCACTGTAAACACATTTCACTAGTTCAAGTTGAAGTTACTGGATACAATCTGTACAAATACAAATCCATGTTATAACTTCAATGGTGGTTTAGCAGAAAAAAATGTGAATTAGTAGCTACATACAATCCAATCTGTGTGTAATGCTTTGTTAAATCTGATAAAAAAGAATGCATATTTCTGTCTTTGTGCTTACACACAATGTAACTTGTAGATCTATTCAGAGTTTCATACAGCTTGCCCAATCCTTGTACACTGTTTGGAGGTGTTTATTTAGAATTACTAAACTGATAAAAACCCCAGAAACCTTGTGGTTTCTCTGTACACAAGATGCTTCGGCTGATGTCAGCCATGCATTGAAGAAAAGGTATCTCAGAAGATCTCAAATGACATAAAATATGATTGATTCATATACACGTGGAAAGGCTTACAGTCAGCTCCAAGACTTCTATCCATCAACAGGTGGCTGAGAATGGTGGCAAATATCCCTAGAAGTGGCCAAAAAGCCCAATGAATAATGCTTTTTGGGTTAAAAAATAAAAGAACCATAGAAGGCTGTAAGGAGGTGTGAGAACTTTTGGTAGATATGGTGTCATGCAATGGACACCGTATCTGTTGGCCTGCAGTGAGTCATTAACAGCAGACATCAAAGAACTTGGTGGCACTGACAGTTGTGTTATGAGAACTTTCCTTTGAGCAGTGTGCAGGCATGATCTACTGGAAGCATTTGATTGAAGTTATGGCTGCCAAAGGAGGTTCAACCAGATATTAGATTTGATTAATAGTTTTTTTGTTTTGTTTATATTTTCCAAGCCAGTGTGAACTTGTACATTACTACAGCAGCATTATACACAACCAAAGCCGCCATAATCACAACTTAATTAGCATTATGCCGACCCTGTTGCCATTCCAAATGTTGGTACATGATGACTCTGCTAAACACTAGAATGCATTCAGTCATTAAATTGTTGTGTGTTAGTGTATGGTCATGGTTAGGAAACTAAAAGACTATTACTTATAGTCTATAACTTTTCACTTGCCTAAGTACTTAAGGTTTCGTGTTGACATATGTGTCACACAATTGTTCAGCTGCATTTTGTAAAAGCTAATGACTTCATTATGTTTAAGTCAAAATAGAAAACTACATGTTTTCGTATAATGGTGCAAGACAAAATACCGGAACCTTTAATTCAGAAATAAATAAATAAGAAATACCAGTGCCACAGGTTCAGTCTTAATATTAATACCTAATACCTAATACTGCAACAATACAAATTTGGGGAGATTGTGGAATAATAGTTATTTTACAATGTAATGTTATTCCAATAATTATGTTTTTCAACAACTGATGAATATATACATAGAGTGTTGACAGTTGAACTTTTCTGTCCTGGAGGCTGATTCTCTTCCAAGATGTACGACTAAAAGCAGGTGTCATAATTTAATTTCTTTGTGGCATTTGTTTGTGCCATATGCCATTTTGACAGATTTTGCTATATGTTTAAAGGTTAGTTCAAAGTAAATAGTGTCTGCACCCACAGCATACCTTCCACCAGCAGAGTGACAGCAGCTTGTGTTAAAAATGTAACTGTCCCGCTTCACACTCCTTTTCTTTGATCACTTAGAGGAGCTTAATAGTTTATAGAAACAGCATTATTCCTACTGCATCCCATATGATTCAAGTTAAACCAAGCAACTTATAGCACTTTATGTATGATAAAGTCCTACAACCAAGTACTAGTTAAGTAATGGATTAGATTTATTTAGCGCTTTCTAGGCACCCAAAGTGCTTTACATTGAGTCCATTATTCATTCACTCCAGTCTCACTCTGGTGATGGTAAGCTACTGTTGTAGCCACAGCTGCCCTGGGGCAGACTGACGGAGACGTAGCCGTCATTTTGCTCCTACGCATGTACACCATACACCAGGGGTAACACTGGAGGCAATGCGGGTAAAGTGTCTTGCCCAAGGACACAACGACGGGATTGCAGGAAGCGGGGCTCGAACCGCTTATGAGTTATGAGACGACCGCACTACCACTGCGCCACTGTCGCCCCGTAAACAATTATACAAACTAAAGTCATTTTAACCTGTCTCCATAAGTTACATATTAATTTAAAGCTGCAAGCAGCATTGAACGGGTCCTCGCATCTCCACGCACGTTGGGCTGGCTGCAGGACTCGGCTGATGCAGCCACGCATTTCTGCAACCACTGGACACTGGCATGTTGTCCTGGGTTTTTCACATTTAGTAGCATTCTCTCTGTCAGGAAGAGCCAATTTTGAGGTGGATCTCATGGTTTGCAGCATGACATTGCACTATTAAAAAAAAGTCACTTTGTGTTTTCACTGGGGGCACTGTGATTATGTGTGAATGATTATATATCTGCCCATTAAATTATGTTTCTCTAAATTGAACCTATACTGAACAAAAATATAAACGCACCACTTTTGTTTTTGCTCCCATTTTTCATGAGCTGAACTCAAAGTTCTAAAACTTTTTCTATATACTCAAAATAACCATTTCTCTCAAATATCGTTCACAAATCTGTCTAAATCTGTGATAGTGAGCACCTCTCCTTTGCCGAGATAATGCATCCCACCTCACAGGATATCAAGATGCTGATTAGACAGCATGATTATTGCACAGGTGTGCCTTAGGTTGCCAACAATAAAAGGCCCTAGAGACGGTTTCTGGCAGTTTGTGCAGAAATTCTTTGGTTATGCAAACCAATAGTTTCAGCAGCTGTCCGGGTCGCTGGTCTCAGACGATCTTGGCGGTGAACATGCTGGATGTGGAGGTCCTGGGCTGGTGTGGTTACACGTGGTCTGCGGTTGTGAGGCCGGTTGGATGTACTGCCAAATTCTCTGCAACGCCTTTGGAGGCGACTTATGATGAAATAAATGAATGAATGAATATTCAATTCACGGACAACAGCTCTGGTGGACATTCCTGCAGTCAGTATGCCAATTGCACGCTCCCTCAAAACTTACGACATCTGTGGCATTGTGCTGTGTGATAAAACTGCACATTTTAGAGTTGTGGTGCGTTTATATATTTGTTCAGTATACTTCAGGGGTTATGCTAAAAACTGCATAAAGCATGTTACTTCCTGTTGCCAGCAGGGGGCGCTATGATTATCTGTCAATATTGAGATGCTGTGTTCAGGCCTGGACTCTTATCACACGTGACAAATTAAGGGCAGATTGGAAAATGTAAGGTCAAGTTATACAGTCTCGTGTGTCATAGAAAAACACTATATTTTGCCACCATGCCACGCACACATAGTGCAACGATCTGCAGAGCTTTTGATATATTTTGATCCCAAAAGCCCTATAATGGTACAGACCAAGTTGGAAGTCAATCAGGTTTAATCTCTAGGAGGAGTTCGTTAAAGTACGGAGCCTGAAAATGGCCCTCAATTTGCTCATTCAATTCAAGATGGCCGACTTCCTGTTGGATTTAGGATATGGGTCCAAGAGGCTTTTTTGTACATCTCCACATGTTGCATCAGTGTACTGAATTTTGGCTTTCTAAGTTAAACCTAATGCGGGGGCTAAGTTAAAAACTGCATAAAAAATGTTACTTCCTGTTGCCAATGGGGGGTGCCATGACAATTTGTCAGTATTGATACATGGCTGTGTTCAGGCCTGGACTCTGATCACACGTGACAAATTTGAATCAATTGATGCTCAAATAAGAGCCTCTTCCTGTTCATGGTGAGTACTGGAAATTCGCCACACCGTCAATGCATCATCATCACTTTGAGGCTTTCCTGACCCATTTTGAAGTTGATATGGTGAACCGGCTAGGAGCAGGACATCATAATCCAAAAATTGTTACTTCCCGTTGCCAAAAGGGGGCGCTATGTGCCAATATCAATATATTGTTGTTTTCAGGTCTGGACTCTCATCATGCATGAGATATTTAGGGCAGATTGTACAATGTATGCTGAAATTACAGCAATTTTCGATTGATGGCAAGTACTTCCAATTCGCTGCACCGCCCAAGCCACGCCCTTAACTGAAAATACACAACTGAAAATACACAATCTTCACAGCAATTCATCATCAACTTCTTGTGACTTTAATGACCAAGTTTGAAATCAATCTGATTAACCAACTTAGAGCAGGACATCACAGAGTAAAACTAATACTTTCTGTTGCCAGCGGGGGGCGCTGTAATTATCTGTCAGTATTGACATGCGGAAATGTTCAGGGCTGGACTGTCATCCCGCATGAGAAATTTGGTACAAACTGAACAATGTATACTGAATCTAGAGCACTTGGAGTGGTCAGAGAGTGTCTTTTTTGTGTCATCAAAATTCGCCGTGCCGCCACACCTACACCGTTGAACAAAAACGCACAGTTTTCTCCAAAAAAATGCATATACTTCCTAGAAAACTCATGTTACTGCATGTTGCCAGCGGGAGGCGGTATGACTATCGTCCAATATGAACATGTTGACACGTTCAGCCCCAGAGTGTCATCACACATGAGAAATTTGGGACGGATTATATGGTAGAGTTATTCAACTTTCTTTTTTTGGCGAAAACGCCATATTTCACCGCCATGCCACGCCCCCATACTTTTAAAAAAACAAAAACTGTAAGAAAGTTTTAATCAACATGGTCTTAAGATAGGACTGACCAAGTTTGAAGTTGATCGGATAAAAGCTGTAGGAGGAGTCCGTTAAAGTGCAGAGCCTACATATGGCCAAAAACGGCCAAAAATCTACGTTCAAGTCAAGATGGCCGACTTCTTGTTGGGTTTAGGGTATGAGTCCAAGAAGCTTTTTTGGTGCATCTCCCATGATTCATATATGTACCAAATTTCAATCGTTTACGTGAATGCTCCCCATAGGGTGCCACTTCGTTGAAAGTTTGTAGGTGGCGCCATTGTCGTATTGTGCCACGACCATTCACCAGCTATTTAAAACACATAAATTTCACCAGATCTTGACATGTGTGCAAAGTTTTACAACTTTTTACAAATGATAAAGCCTCCAAAAAGCAGATTGATTCGGAATAATAATAATAATAAACACATCAATTCCAATAGGGTCCTCGCCGACCCTTTTGGTCAATGCTCGGACCCTAATAATAATAAACACCAATTTCACCAACACCAACATCAATTTCAGCAGATCAATTAATTGGGACTGATACTACTGTTTTGTCTGTACAGTGTGTGCTGCAGGCATCGACTAGTTGTCATATAGA
>CAFUXE010002245.1:34354-50717 GCA_903364295.1 Serranus cabrilla | reverse complement strand
AGAGAGAGAGAGACAGACAGAGACAGAGAGTCTCCAGACGTCTGTGCTGCCCCATTGTCTAACCCTGGTCTCTCTTCATCACTTATTGATGAGGCTGCACTAATGCAGGATCGATGTCCATTGGCAGAAAATACTTATCCCTAAAATAGTTCCCCTCTCTTCACCACAGCCACCAGAACCCTGCTCTGCTGCTCACTTAGCCTCCTGCAGCATACACACACACCAATACACACACATGTTCACCTACTTCTTAACTACAGTATAGACTTTCCTGTAAACAAGAGAGTGTCCTCTCTTGTTTATACCTATACCTTTAAAACATCTGCACAAAATTGTGATCTTACCTTTACTGTTGCTGTTGTGATTGTTTCATTTTCAGTTATCTCAGCCATGAGATGCTATTTATTATAATATATTTATATATTGTCTGATTCAGACAAAAAACGTTTTGTAAGTTGGGAGTCATGTTGGATCAGCGATCACTTTATATTTTCCAATATTTATTAGGTAACTATACATTAATTGGAAGGTTCCTTGACTACACCTTCAGTTGACTCATTTGATTCAGTTAATTCCATTATATACTAGTAGTATACGAGTCTAATCAAGTTTGCATGCTTCTGAGAAGTATTATAAACAATATACCTTCGGTCTGCACAAAATCATTTATGGCTCTGGACAAAAAGTTAGGAAGTTCAGTTGCCTTTGACTTCTATAAATGTCTTCAGCACATTATGAGGTTGACAACATTTAAAATTCAGAGTATGCTTATCTCAATATGTGTGCAAACTCTGCCAACAGGAAGTGTGTGATGGCATGGGAGGAGCCTCATGACAGCGCGCTTTACTGCATACAGACAGATGGAAATCACATGATAGCCAGTGGCTCATCCTATTATGGTGTTGTACGACTCTGGGACAAACGGCAGACCCAATGCCTGCAGGTATGTCGAGTATATCCTGAGGATTAAATAATACAGTATAAATTAGGTTCAGTACCTCTTTATGAAGTGAAGGCCAGAATGTTAATGCTCTTCCAATGTGATGTCATGTTTTGTTTTTGTGCAGTTCTTCCAGCTGAGCTCATACCCCCTGAGCAGCCCTGTGTACTGCCTGAGGTTTAGCAGCTCTCACCTGTATGCAGCACTGGCCACCTCCCTGCACTCATTGGACTTCAGACAACACCCCAACCACGTCGGATGACACACACACAAAAACACAGACAAACCTTGTTCAGATTAAACTGTCAATGAAGCAGTGTATTTTCACAATAAAAGTTTATAAAAGAACTGCTTGTTCTGTCCCAGCAACATATCTACCATGAGTGAAGTTGATTGTTGTACTGCTTTGTATTTTGGAAGAACAAATCTAAATGTCACATTTAGAAAACAGCCGTTGCTGCGATGCAACAGTGTTTTACACAGCCTCCCAACTTTTTTGGAATCACGGTTCTATTATGTAGTTCAGCCACCCAGCTCTCAACAGAAATGAAAAAGATGGGTTAACTGGGTTATTTTGGCTCCCATGCGCCCCTCTCTCCGCGTCCTCAGCATTGTCCCACCCTGAGCACCATCTGATTGATTACACGCAGGTAACAATCAGCAGTGAAAGCTGAACATGCGGTGCTCACATGTAGTGAGCGGAGACATTTTTTTTGCAAGTTTTTGGAGTAGAGAGGCTCCAGAGAGCTGATACCTGTTTCAAAGTTAAGGTAAGTTAAGGTAACAGACTCTCCCGAAATTGTAATAAACATCGCTGTCCTCTTAACTACTTAGTTTATTGCAGGGAAGCACGTTGAGGTGAAGTCTGATTAGCTTTTAGTGTATCGTTAGCTCACCGGTCTATTTTCTCCTCCTCTGCCTCTAGATGCTCAGCAGACTGTAGCAATGGGGAGAATGTTAGCCTGGGTGCAGCCAAACTTTAGCCCCGCCAACAACATTTTTCTGCAGGCAGTTCGGTCTGGCACTTCTCCTTTGAGGAGCTTCTATGCGCTGTATCGAAAAAACATGACCAATGAAATTGTCAGGGCGGGCTTTACACGATGATGGACAGATGAGCGACAGTAACGTACTCAGTCGCGTGACCAAAGAGCGCTTGGGTTTGTGTACAATGAACATGACTGCTGTTGGTCGCGAAGAAGTTGGGACACAAGGGAAACCCGGCGCTCATTGTGGTTTCACTTTTGGTGGCACTTATGGAGGACCTGGTGAAGGAGGCGACTGAGATGGGCATCACGCAACTCGGCGTGCACGAGGAGTTGGACATTACAAGTGCCCTCGGCAGCCCGGAATCCTGGCTGAACATACGTCACATCTTACGTTGCTCCGATTGGTTGTCCATCTATCCAATAGAGCGAAGAGGCATTTTTTTTCCTGGTTCGGTTGAAACACGCCCCATAATCACAGCCCAACGGATCAGTTTCAGACTCACATTATGATCAGAAATGAGTCTGATCAGGCTAGGAGAATGTCTGTTATGGTAAAGAATAGTGTGTGTTGTGTGATGACATGAGAAACTCTACATCGCACAACTACTAACATTATTGTTAGGCCCAATACGATGCTGTAGGCTATTTAGTGTTTTATATATATATAGGAAAATAGTCAATGATAATAGTAGGTCAGAGAGAAAACTGTAGGGCAATAATGGCTGTTTAACTACCAAGTTATTTTTCTTTACCTTTTTCTGTGTTGACTGAGAGATCCTAAGCAGCAGAAAATGACATATTGTTCAATGGAGTGTGTCTTGAAGCTGTCTTTGATAGTCTCTTGTAAAGAGGAGTAGGATATTGTTTTTAAAGACTTAAGACATAATGTTACTGCATAATGAAGCCTACATGAGCTGCATGGTGTTAAGGGATGAATAGTCTCTCGAATTGCTATTGCACTATTTTTTCAGCTATAGTAACATTAATTGTTAGTAATGAAGCAGCCTAGTTTTAAATGACAGGGTCCCTGCTATCACATGTTGTTAAAATATAACATATCATAAATCAACTACAGGCTTCCCTAAATTTTGTGATAAATTAAGCATGAGTTAAGCATATGTCAGGATGTGGCCCCACTTTTAACTCTTTTTTTCAAACCCATATTGCAGATCAGATAAATTCAAAAGTGCAGTGTGGAAGTATTACACTCAACCAACACCAGGAAAGGCAGTCTGTATTGTTGAAGATTAAAAAAAACTTTAACATCTTGCTTATCTGAAAAGCTGTTTAATAAAAAATATACTTAAAGGCATTTAAACGAAGTAATGTGTTGGAGTTTGTATTACTCAAAATTTTGATGCCAATATTTTTACTTTTACTTCAAATTAATATTGGCTCCAAATATTGGTTATTGGCCTCCATGACTACAAATAATTGGTATCGGCCCTGAAAAAACCATATCGGTTTATCTCGAATAAAAATGCATCATCAGGAAAACATTGTCCAAAATATCTGACTATGTTTAAGTACCAAACATCATTGATGTGAGAGGTCCTGCCGTCTGCCTGTGCAGAATGGCATGCCACGATGTCGGGTCTTTGCAAGATGTGGGCACAAAAGTCTCCAATATCTCATCTCGAGGGCCATTAGAAGCATTTTGAAATTGGTCAGTATGGAGGATAAAGAGAGGATTTAGTTTAAAGTTTCTTTATGGCTAAAAAATGGCAAAGTCTGACCGTCACATCTTTGCTAGAAGCTGCCCTGCTAGCTTGTTTGATCTCTTAAGAGTTCCATTCTTCTGGTTTTGTGAAAAAGTGAAATATGTTCCTGGAGTTTACTATCCACAGACTCTGTTTTACAATTTAAGCAAACTGTGATCTTAAAAAACTAAGAGTTGCATCATACACATGTCAATATCATTTCAAATGGCATTCTCTTAATCTGAATGATTGGATAATGACTGGACAGAGAAAACTGTTACACCCTGTGAAAATAAACTTAAAACACTGAAAGGAAGCTGGACAGCACATGCAGGTGCCTGCTGAGAAATGGCTAATCCTTTAGCTTGAGGCACTTTGAGCACAAATGCTCAACACATAAAAAACCATGTGCACACACTGTTCAGTCAGTGAATAAGTCCCAGTGAGGAAAACACAGCTTGGCCTTTCCCTCCATAACACTTTGGAGTGGCTGCCTGGATCCACCACAAGCTTTTGAAGAGATTAAGGCACATTAGCTTCTTGACAAAACCATCTCCTCACTGTGGAGACACACTGTTTGGGTTTACGTATATTTGACCCCTGCACCTGAGATCACACTGTAGGTGGATTGGGATGTGTGATCCCCAAATCCACTTGTACAATGTGAGGATCCATTTGATGGGCACAGATCAAATCTACATCATCATACATCTGGATTAACAAGACACACATACAGTGCACCTGGTGTTTCAGTGGAAAGGAATGAACATTCAAACTCAAAATTGCAAAGTAGATTTATCTGAAGCTGCAGCAGCAGCAGTTCCTGTGACATAAGTTAATCATTTATCAATCAAGCGTAGAATCTAGCGCAGATCCGGGCGTATATATCATCTTACGACAGTGTCCACGTGTGATTCATCAAGCATTCGTATGAATGATCATTCCGTGATAAATGCGGCGGCTGGAAACGGTCGTCATTTAGATGTCACGCCCTGATATAAACAGCCTCACCCCGAGAGTTTATGACACCGAAGGACACATTACGGCCAAAATGAGTTTCTTCTTCTTTTTTTTGGGGTCATCTTTATTAGCAAAGTGCGCCGCACCACAGGTAGTGGCAAAATCATGATTGAAATAGATATTTCAAATAGGTATTTCAAGCAGGTACAGACATGCACAGGTGGAATGTATGCAAGCAGACACGTTTCCCAGGACCAGCGGTGCTGGGATCCCTATTGTTTTTGTTCAGATTTTTATTTTTCTCATTTTTTATTCTTCTCCCAATAAAACTGATGCTGCAGGCTAAACCGTGCAAGTGTAGGCGAGGCAATTTGGAGGGGTGGTGTAGACCCCTGCATGTACCTCAATAACAAAAAACTACATATGTCCACCCATAGGGGGCGCTATCACCAAGGCAAACGCGTTTTTGCCTATAACTCCCAAACCGTATATCGCACATTCAAAGATCTCATATCCCTAGATTCCCTGAATGGGGCTGTATCACTTTGTAAATGGCCACGCCCACTTCCGCCTGGATATTTTTTTTTTCGCAAAAAATGAAAAACCTACTTTTTCAAACTCCTCCTTGGGATTTTGTCCAATCTGCGTGAAACTTGGCCCATAGACTCTTCCCCTTGAGCTGATTTAAAGTTGTCAAAATAATTTTATTCGGTCAAAAAATGCACAAATTATTAATTAACAAATTTGTCTAGCTAACCACGAAAATGCATAGTGTTCCATATTTCAGTCAAACTAAATGGCATAAACATCACATTTGAGATTCTTGGTTTGCATGAGGCCCTGAGGGTATGAGAGCAATTTGGTGAATTTTGGCCACTAGGGGGCACTACAAATATGGGAAGTTTATATCTCTTAAACAACTGCACAGATTTTTATTCAGTCCATATGATGGGGGGGCAGTCAAGAGGCCAGATCTTGAAGGTGGTCATGACTGGAAATGTGGGCATGGCTTATTGCGAGATAAACAACAAACATTAATTTCTGACAAACTATTACGCTGAGAGCTTTGATATTTCAAGGGTACATATAGAATAAGACGCAGATCTTCCATACAGAAAACTGCGCATGTGCTCTACTAGGTGGCGCTATAATGGATGGAAACTCGTTTCTGCCTGTAACTTCCAAAATTTAAATGATACATTCATAAATGTTATATCCCTGTATTCCATGAATAGCACTGGGTTTTCTGACATAGGCCCCACCCACTTCTGCTGCATATTTTCTTGGCTAATCCACCGAATATCGAAAACCTACTTTTTCAAACTCCTCCTACAGTTTAAGCGCCATCTACATGAAACTTTGCACATACAATCTCTAGATGAGTCTGATGAAAATTTATCAAAAGAATTTCCAAACTCTTAAAAACGCGTTCGTTACAATTAGGGGTATCACATTATTGCGTTAATTGCGATTAATTAATTACAGTCATAATTAATACGTTATGTTTTTTAATCACGTTAATCTAATTTTTAATCTCTAACTTTACTATTTCTGTATGGCGCATCGAGGCGCTTCTTCTCAACAACCTGCAGGCAATCTGAGGAGATCCTCTCGTTCCCTGGGGTAAACTCAGCGGTGCTCAGCTGGGGGCTTGTGAGTATCCCCACACTGAGCTGGTGTCTCTCACCATTGGCAACTCCACAAAAAAAGTTAATCCTTTTTAACTCTGGCATTTTTTGGATTATCAAAATGATTTTTATACTGCTTAGTCATGGTTAGGGTTGGGTACCCGGTGTCAATTGGGTACCAGTTCTGACGTAACCGGTAGTAGCCAGACCAAATAAAAACGACCATTTCGGTGTCTCATATTGGTGCCTAACTTTTTTTTTTTTTCCCACCCCCTTGGTCCGGTGTAAACATGTGTGACGTCAGTGATGCTACTCTACACTTATTGTGACCAAAACGGCGAAACGAAAAACACGTATTATTCATTTTCAAGTTTGAATGCAATGATATGGCTAGCGTTAGCGGGCTAGCATTAACTTACTCAGTGTTAAGAAGAATGTAATCGTCGTCCATACCAGATTTGATTTTTGATTGCTTTTTATTATTCTCCAACATATTCTATTGTTTACAATACTGTTTTATTTCACATTATGTCAATTTTATTTTATATTGGTTTATTTGTTATTACCATATGTTACTTGTATTTATATTGCTTTAAGATTTACTGTAAGTTAGTGTTGTATTCAATTTGGCCCTGGAAATAAAAGGGTATTGTTTTTTGACGTTTGAATTTTGTACGGTTTAATTTTTCTTAAGTATCGGTTCAAGATTACTTAAAGCTCCGGAACCGTTTAAAAAGTGCAAACAAGGAACCAGTATCAGATAAAAACCCAACAGATACCCAACCCTAGTCATGGTATACCACAGATTCTATGTGCCAAATCTTGTGCAAATCGGACTCTGTGCCTTAAAGTAGTGTGAAAAAGTAAACTGAGCTTTTGTCGCGATATTGCCGAAAATATTGGCTGTGGCATACATTTGAACAATTATCAGGAAACGTGTACATATGAGAATATCTAGTGTGTGACATGGTATGCAGGAGTTACCAGCCAAAATGCTCTGACATTGATTATGGCTCCACCTGCTGGGGGACATGTGTGAAATTTGGGAGACTTCTTCAGAGGCTTATGGGAAAAATTTGTTTTAAGGATGCTTATGATAGGAGAGACTGTTATCAAGATATGCACCGCTTCCTACTTTGACTGTTACACACAGGGAGGGTTGTTCTTTTACAAATTGTGCAGTTTTTGGATTATAACAATTCTTTGGATTACTTCTTACCTTTGGCTTCCAAAGATTCTGTGTGTAAAATTTCTTGCAGATCTAACTAAGCACCTCAGAGGAGTTTGAAAAGGTTGAGACAGCATATTTCGCCCATTTTGCGGAAAACATTCCAGGTGGAAGTGGCCTATATTCAGAGAATCAGCTGAATGCAATGAACCCTTATATGTTGGAATTTTTAATGTGCGACATATTACGTAGGAGTTATGGGCCAAAATGCTTTCACCTCTATTCTAGCACCACCCTCTGGTGGACTTGCCTGCTATCAGTGCAGCAGTCTGTACCAGCCCTGTGAAGGCCAACGTAATGCAGTTTACAGTCTAGGCTGCAGTATGGGTTTTTCATAAGTAACAATAATAAATAAAGCTGCATGCATCGTTGAATGGGTCCTCGCATTTCCACACACGTTGGGGTGGCTGCGGGACTTGGCTGATGCAACCATGCATTTCCACAACCAACATACACTGCCACTTCTGGGTTTTTCACATTTAGTAGCATTCTCTCTGTCAGGAAGAGCCAGTTTTGAGGTGGATCTCATGGTTTTCAGCAGGACATTGCAGTATTTATTATAAAGCTGGGGGATTTATCATATCCAAAAACTCAAAAAGCAATTAATTTGCCTAAATAATAATAATTACTAGGATTTCAATATGTCGTCACACTAAGGTGCTCGGGCCCTAATGATAATTCCTTCAATGTCAATAGGTGCTGGCACAGCGGTGCTCAGGCCCTAATAATTCCAAGGGTTTTAATAGGTCCTTACACCGTCGGTGCTTGGGCCCTGATGCTGCGTCCCCAGCAGATTGTAGCATAAATGAGCACACTTGCCACCACAGACTGATAAAACATCTTCAGCATCTTGCTACAGATGTCAAAAGATCTGAGCTTCCTGAAGAAAAAGAGGTGGCTTTGCCCCTTTTTGGAGAGAGCGTCTGTGTTTAGCGACCATTCCAACTTATTATCCAGGTATACACCTAGATACTTATAACTTGGCACTACCTCGATGTCCACCCCACCAGCATTCACTGGTTGAAGAGATGCTGATTACAAGCAAATCATCGTGTCTCTGTACAATGACAAAGACCTTTTGGTAACACTTCACTTCACTTGTGTCTTGAAGTGTGCATCCCATTCACTTATGTACAACTTCCAGTGTAACTCCTGGTCATTTCCCACCTACTTTCTCCAGCATAATTTACTACTTACCATAACCTGAGCCAGGTACCATGTAATTTGCAGAATTTACTTCTACATCAGTTCAAGTATTTTAAATCAATTAGGGTACACTACAAACAAATGCTTTTTCTCTTTTCTTATGGTCGTTGTAAAAAGTTTTGTCTGACAACCTACTTAATTTTATGACTTGGAATAAGAATATGTTGAGAAATTGATCTATAGTATGGAAATTGTTTCTTTACAGGCTGGCTGGAATACAAAGCAAACTTATCTCTCTCATATGCACATTCATGGAAATCTTGTATTGTCAACCCCAGACAAAACACAAACAATACAGAAATGTAATAATCTTTAATAGATCTTTAAATGCACAGTCATGAGTAATTCAGAGAGTTGTTAAATGTTTTTATTACAGGCACAGGGACAATTCTCTCACCCATTCTCTGTAAGTACAACAATATGAGGCTGTCACACATAGTGGTTGGATCACTCATGATGAGAGATGGCATTATTGTGTAAGTAAAAGCATACTTTTCCTGTGTATCTTGGCATTCAGATGTTAGCACGCTACTTTTATTTTGACAGGACTACGGTCCGCCGTCATTGCAATAATTAAGAAACAAAAAAATTAATAAAGAAATTTGCAAAAAACAAATTTGGGCCGTTATTTCATTTAGTTTTTTTTTATTATTATTATTATTTAGTTTTTTTATGCTGAGAGCAAAATCCGTTTTTTCGTTTTTGGTTTAAAATGAAAAAGTAAAAGGGGACACTTTTTTTCGTTTTCTAGTTGTGACAGAAAAACGAATTATACTTTGATCCCCGGATCCCTTCTGAGATATAATCGTAGAATTCACCTCGCCTGTTTGCTAACTGGTGCCGCAGAAAGCACCATTTCAGAGTGACAACAATAAGAGCCAATTACTGTCCAAGACAAAACGTCATTCATGAATGGACCAATGGCTACGAGTCTGAGCGATCTCGGGGGAACAATAGTTTGGCTGGACTTGTTTTGTTTTGGTTAGGTTAGCGAGACCAACGGGTTGCTAACAATGCGACTGTTAATTAACATTATAGTACTTTAAAATATTGGTATCTTATACTTTTGGCTATGGAGTCCCCGACGTTCAACTCTGGACAAGTAATTATAGGGACGGCGGCCACAGTCGTAGAGGTAACAGCTAGCTAACGTTCGTATATAGTTAGCTAGGTTACAATAACTTGGTTAGCAGTTCGGCTAAAACGTATACGCCTAAAGGTTTTGACTAAAAAAGTAGTGTTTTTTTCTTTCATTCTCTGGTTGCTGGGTTCAGGCTGATTACTTGATCACTACCGTAATTTTCATAGTAGGCCAGTGTTTGTATTCTCCCCAGTAGTCACATAACTATACATAGGCAGCATTACTAAAGTTAGCAGTGCTTTTAAAAGAGCAGACAAGCTAATTTCGTTAACGGGAATGGGCATTAGCACAAGTTTTGATTTCTGTTTCACACCTAGTAAAACGGAAAATGAGCTGGTACCTTTAAGTATTTCCTGAACCAGCAAGGACTGTCTAATCTGATTGACTAATCTAATCGGTGCTATGGATAGCATATTGAAACAATATTCGATCGTAGATTTAAACTAACTTGGTCCGCTGGTGACAGGAATACTTCCCACACACGCTTATTACACGCATAACTTACGATGTTTCAAATGTATGAATCTAATAAGATATGTTTTTTAATGTAGTGATATTCCAGTGGTTGGTGGTGAGAATTCCTTCAGATAGTGTGAAAATAGACTGCATAAAAATAACTGGGGCTAACGTTACGTGAAACCCCAACAACACGTGTGATTACAGATGTAAAATCCAGTATGTAGTCACGTTTAATCTTCATGGACTGACAATATAGTTGAAATTCCATAAGCAAGTCCCAGAATATGGTCTGAAGTATGGAAGAATAGAAAACATCAGGATTGGCCACACTGAAGTGTTTTCATTCATCACTCCAGTTTACAATAGATAAGTCCAACTCATAATGGGTCCACTGTGAAATGAGATATGTAGGTCTGTAAGCACTAGGCATTGGATGGTGTAAAAAAAAAAATTACACAATTATCTTTGGCCAAAATAATTGCAAATTTAGATTTCGTCACAATATTTATAAAAATATGCTTAAAACTCTTAAAATGTAGCTAAAACACCCATCAATTTATAGAATTTATTTCTGTAAAATACAACAAAATCTACTTGATTTGAACTGTTACTTATGGACTGTGGCCAAATTTACAATGGGTTTAGAGGAAGGAGCAAAGAAAGCAGGTAAATTAGCTCTGCTGAGAAGCTTGGCTATTGTACAATATTTCGTTTTTTTCAACCAGTAAATACGCTGAACAGATTGACAGCAGAGGTGATGAGTGTGAAAAAGTTTGTGGCCACGGTCATGTCAGTGTCACAATGGTAAATGTAATGTAATTTTCAGAGGTTTGCAAAAAAATAATTTTTATGTGCATTTGATGCAAGACAGTGATATGGTAAATTATATTCATGTTTAATAAAATGCAAGCTGTTGGAATTACTGTTTCAGAATGTGTGTTGTTTCAGTAGCTTCAGTGTGTGTGACAGAGTGCTATATTTGTGTATTTGCAGACCAGGTTGGTGTGCCAGGGAGTAAACAACCAGAGCTACATCTGTGAGTCAGGTCACTGCTGTGGAGAGACACAGTGCTGCAGCTACTACTATGAACTGTGGTGTGAGTCACCTATTCTAATTGTGATTTATTTATGCTTACTTATTAAATGACATAAAGCAGGAATACTTTTTAAAAAAAGCACATAAGGTTGTCAATTTATAACTAGGCCTGTCACGATAATAGGGCTGCAACTAATGATTATTTTAATATTCGATTAATCAGTCGATTATTTTTTTGATTAATTGATGATCAGATAAAAAAAAAAAAGATTTTCAATTTCCACCTTTTTTATTCCAAAATAGAACATTTGGACTGACAGAGCAAATAAGTGCACAAAAAGGTTGCTGCTTGAATGTTCTGTTACAATAATATTAAATAATAATTATAAAAACCTAAATGTTTGTCAAATAGCTTCAGTAAAAAATAAATGTACACAAAATATATAATATAAATGTATGCTATCCCAGTGTTTCCCATTATTTACAGTCTGTGGCGGCCCGCCATGATCTAATCTACCACACAATAGTCTAATTTTCCACACTAACGTTACATTTTCATAAGCTACTGAAAGTATTTTTAAACTATTTATAATTTAAAGTTATTTCGTCTGTCACCTGTCAGTGAGTAGAGGCCCCGCCCACCTCTCCTCCTCCTCCAAGACATGCGTGCACATTCACACACTGAATTTATCGAGCTGCGTCCTCACATCAACAATAAGCCTTAAATGAGTAAAGTCTGAGCTTTCCATTAGCGCCGACCGTTCACTCACTTGCAGCCGGCCGCTGTAGTAGGCTTTATTATTTTTATTTCTAATAAAATAGTTTTGATTAACAAGTTGCAATCTTTTTTTTTTACAGTCTATGGTTGAGATTCACTGCGGTGTGTACATTTTACACCTCGCTTCTCCTCTTCAAAACAATGCAAGCATGATCGAGAAACCTGCCTATCTGTCTATATCAGTCCCGTCCCTACATGATCTCTACGTGTTTGCGCGCGCGCTGAATTAAACACGTGCCACGACCTGTACAGGCCGTTAAGACAATAATAATAATCGATTTTTATCAATTTGTTTTTTCAGTCCTACAGGATAATTACTATATCGACTTATCGTTCGGTATATAAAAAGGACACAATAGTTTTTTCTGGACTTGCGTGTGTGTTTACATAAGCTATCAACATTTTCAGCTGCTCACTGTAGGAGGCGGGGCTCACAAACAATGCGGGCGCTAGTTACCTGAAACAGTGTGTTACTCAAAGCTAAGTTTCTCCAACAACTGCACAGTTCCAGAAAGTTTGGCCGGTGTGGCGCAGGAACATTTCAGATTTCAGCCAAATTAGCAAGGAGAACCCAGTAATGTCAGCCAGCCGGTATAAGAATAGTGGCAACGCAAACTGGCAATACAACAAACCTAAAAGTGCTTTTAACACAACCATCCCATAGTTATCTCAGCCGGGAACAAAAAGCACAGTTGGACATGGAGAGCCCCCCTCCCTGCATTTACTGTCATAGAATCACCTGCTCGCTCTCTCTTGCTCGTCCACTCACTCCATAGAAGCGCATGTTAACACACATACACACAGAAATAGGAGACAATAGAAAGTTCATTGCTCTTGAAAAGGATGCACTTGGATTATTATGCTCTGATATAATTTTATCAGTGGCATACAATTGTCTAGAATGTGTTTTATAACTCCATACTAAGTTAGAGAATCTGGCTTGTAACCGGTGGGTTGCCGGTTTGTATCCTCGGACTGATGGTCAATAACTGACGTGCCCTTGAGCAAACAATAAGTTCATTAATCATTTGGACAGTCCACAGAAAATTATTCAGCAACTAGTTTGATTTTGATCAGTTGGGCAGTCCGTGGCCTTGAGGTCAGGAATCAGGCATGTAACCAGAGGGTCGACGGTTTGAATCCCAGGACTGACAGGTCATGGACGGAGAAATGTGCTCTCACTTTTGTGTAAATAAGGATGGGTTAAATGCAGTGGTTGAATTTCCCCATTGTGGGATTAATGGAGTAATTCATCTAATCAGTTATTTTTTTAAACAGGGGCCACACGGTTGTTAGCTGGGATCGGCTCCAGCCAACCGCGACCCAAGTTCAGATAATCGGTTAGGACAATGAATGAAAGAATATATACAGTGCTTAACAAATTAGACCACCTGTCATACGAGAAAACTAAAATATTTTAGAAATCTTTCAAAAACTTGTTTAAAACAAAAAATATTGTTATTTTACAAATAACAAACTTTTTATTTATTGTTTTCTGAAGATGCTGACTTTTTTACTTACGTGTACGCCTTCAATTCTGGGCTGGGACCTCTTTAATTTAAGAGAAAAAAAAGATTATTCAGCTCTGTTTGCACTTTTTTACAAATTTTATTCTGAGGTTTCTGTTTTCTTTAATCTGAAATAAAGGCCTTAAATGTATTTCCCTGGGACTGCTTTCATTTATGGTACAAAAAAGCTAGCTGTGCACTCTGTTAAACATTTCCTGCATTAACAATTGACAATATTGTTGAAACCATATGAAAATGTAGACATACAGTATATAAGACACTAGTTGGACTTCGGTTCAGACCTTTCCCTTGGGGAAATTTTATTAACTGGACCTCAGTGGCTTTTAATTTAATACCTCTGGTTTATAACATTCATGGTTTATCATCTCCAGAAGTGTATGATTCAACTTGTTTGTTTTTTAAGAAGGAAAGAAGATTGCAATTGCTGATTATATCAAATTGCAATACTTGGCACCTTAGAATCGTGATACAATCGAATCATGACCAAAGCATATCATCCCTAGTAAGAATGTGTTACAACTGCCTTCAAAATCAAAGCAATGTTCCAGTAAACTTTATTTCACTGTATTTTCACCATCAGAAAATTAATGAGTACATCACTTATTAATACGTGAATGGAAGCAGATAAAGGCTATTCCATCTATAGAAAAATGCATAAACAAGTAAAACTAAATGAATGATAAAGGGATCAAAGTCAATCTTGTTGATGGTCCAGACTTAAGTATTTCAACTGTGAGTAACCTGGTCAGACGTTAAGGACGTTTACAAAGTGATCAAACCTCCTTTGAGTGTCTCTAAGAAATCTTAGTTTCCCACATGTACTCAGAATTTTACTATAAAATTTCAAATATAAGCTATCATCTTTTCAAATTCAACTTCTTATTAAAAGGAAGCAGCTCTTTGCCACAACCCAATTTCACCTGAAATGTATAATAGATCACTCAAATATCAGTACATTTTGATTTGAAATTTTAACATTAAAGTGTTTTAAAATGTAAAATGGTACAATTAGAAGCAAAAGGTCCACTGTCAGAGACTCATTAACTTCGATAGTAGACATCCTCAGAGTGTCCCTACATTTATTTCAGGACATTCTGATGTGCAATTTTAAAATTAGACCTTCTAACCCTGCTGCTGAAAAAAAATTCTAGAAGAAACAATTGTTCGTATCTCACCAATCACAGCTTAAGGATGATCTGGTGTGGATAAATAAAAACAATCGTCATTTAAATATCACGCCCTTATACATATGGCCTCGTCCCTAGATTCAAGACATTTTGGACTCCAAAAATACTTTTCCTGAGGATCTCTATTCTATTCTTCTACTTCACCACACTGTGAGGACGTCTCTCCGCATTTGTCTCAGAGACCATCCAGCATCATGAAGTGCTTTAACGCGAACTCTTTCTTTTTCAGTGAGCTCTCGACGTTTAACCATTTTGAACAGGAATGAGGGATTTCAAATTGAATTCACCTTTTTATACCCAAATTTAAGCCGGCTTACTTGGCTTCTCTGAGAAATCAGAAATTAATCAAGAAATAATGATGTGCTTTATTATATCTTTTTTTTCTGTATTTTAGTGAAATTTGACGTTGTTTGATGTTGTTGACAGGTATTTACAACAATACTTAATTTTTTGTGTTTGTGCTTTGTACCGTTTTTGAAGATATGTATTAAGTGTGTTTTGTTTGATGTTCTGTCGGCTCCTATAGGGTTCTGGTTGGTGTGGACTCTTATCATTATCCTGACATGCTGCTGTGTTTGTCAGCACTGGCGCTCCAAGCAGCGCTTCCAGCAGCAGCGCCGGCAGAATGAGATCAACCTCATTGCATACAGAGAGGCTCACAACAACTCACACCTACCACTCTATTTCAGTAAGTAGCTGCTGCCTTCTCTCATTCCACACATAGCTCGACACATTACATGTTTGTCAATGACTAGAAATAGTTTGTTGCTTTCTCAGCAACAAGTTGTCAAGCTGAACTACTGTCCACTGAGCTGTTGAGATGTACAACTCAAAAAATACAAATATATCAAATTTGTGCTGATCTATCTCCAAATAAATTATTCCCTCACAAACTCCTTGTACAACACACAAAACAAAACATAGGTCAACTTTTTTTCCAAGTCCATTTATGTATTTTATTTAGCAGACACTTTCATCTAAAACAACATACATCCTAGAGTTCTGTGTAAATGTACATTTGTAAAGTTCAGTTTAAGACAAAGTTACATTCTTTTAGTACAGAGTTCCTGTCAAAAAGTACTATAAAGCTATGGTGAACTGCACAGCTGGTGTTATTTCTTTGATGGTTTATAACTATGCTACCCGCTTCACCCTGAAGGCTGAGGGTTGACATTGCCTTTGAAAGGGTTAACTCAGTTAACCGTCTCGGCTTGATTTCAAAGTAAATACCACACAACCAGGGTTGCTAACAACCAGGGCAAGAAAAAGGATTTGGAGTTGGTTGCAACTAGGTTGCACAGTAGTGGTTGTAGCACATACTGTAAACCAGTGTAAACGGGTTCTCAACTGGTCTGTCTTTGGGACCAACCATCACCCCGTCATGACAAGACGAGACCCAAAACAAGGAAAATGTTCAACTTCTAAACTGTATTTAATGAAAAGATGGAGCAGATTGAGGGGAAAATGTTCCCTATTACACTTAAATAGCTGCAGTTTAATTAAAAAACTAAAAGTGCATCTTAGATAACACAACATATCTTATTTTAACAGACTCAACATTTTTCATGCAATGTTCAGTTAGCAGA
>CAFUXE010002231.1:75993-86230 GCA_903364295.1 Serranus cabrilla | reverse complement strand
AAGATGGGTGATTTTAACACTGTAAGGACAATAAGGGGGTTTCTCAGCAGCAAAAAGTGCTGACATAGTCAAAAGTTTTTCTGCCGTTCCTCGAGGTCTTGCCGTCTTTTTCTATGTAATTATGTAAAAATTAACTTATATTAATTGTCATAAGAGATCCAAACAAGCTCATATTTGAATATCAAAGAAAAAAACACACATTGGCTCCTCAACAGTGCCTAAATCTTTATTTTTCAGTAAGCTACATTTTTTTCTCCAAATTAGACAGTTTTACATCATGACACAGAGTAACTTAAATTATCTATAGCTGACATGTACGCTTGATTCCAGTCTCGATGGAAGAATAGACCCAAAAATAACCAAATCAAAAACAACAAACAAAAAGAAAGAAGAAGCCCTCTTGAACGCAACCTCCGTTCCACATCTGTTAAAGGTGTCGTTAGGCAAAAAGTATCTGTCCAAACCCCAACAGGAAGGAGTCATCGATTGTCCACAGCTGCTAGCGTAGCACGGTAAGAGTGTTAATGAGTTAAACCACAGTGAGTTGATAAAGAGATCTTGTTCCAGTCCGTTGGTGTGCATTCATTGTTATATCTTTAAAATAAAAAACACAAGGGGGTCCATTTTTACGACAAGCTGCAACCCTCGAGGAACAAAAACAGAAAGAAAACAATGGCACTGTCAAAAAAAAACGGGCGAACAGGAAGGAGGAGACTGAGAGCTGAGGCGACCGACAGGCTGATATGAGGCTCCGTGCAGAAGTCCATGAGAAAAAAACAACAAAAAGGAGTTCCTCAAAAACGCCACGAGGTGACGTTAATGCCGGGAGAGGCGTGCAGAGCTCACGGCATCCAGCGCTCCAGAAACAAACAGTCCCCGTAGCTGGATTTATTCCACACATGCACACATTCACAGTTCAGGGATGCCCAGTTTGTAAAATCAGCGTCTGTGTTTTTGTTTTTTTTTTGTCTCCAAAAGTCTGGAGGTCAAACACGCCTCGACCTCGGCACGCACGAGAAACCGACAGTCAGCGGTGAGAAGTCTTTCAGGAAAACCTTCAAAATAAAAGAATAAAAAAAGAAAGAAGAAGAAGAAGAAGAAGCCAGGGATGGCAAGCGCTCAGCTATGTACAGGTTAAACTGCCCAGTCGAGACAAAAACAACAGCTGAATAATGGCACAGTTATTGGTTTTCTTTGCCACATCAAAATGCAGTCCACATGTGATCAAACGGTTCAGACAGACATTTCTCTTTTTTTTAATCTGCGCATGTTACTGTAGGTATGTGCCAGAAATCAGTCGCTCTGAAACACATTTAGAAACAAACAAAACTGTGATTCCAGTTCAGTCGAGCCTCTGCTCCTTCGCCCCACAAACTAAAACTTATTTCTCAGGAGGAACGTATGAAAGCTGAGGGGCGTGAACAGGAAACAGGAAGTAAAACACTGAGCAGCAGCTTTTTGGCGGCTTTGAGTGGATGTTTGTGTACAGCGACACTCGAGTGGGGAACTTCCACAACATTTCACTTTATTTCCAGAACAGAAATGCTCGTTTTAAACACACAATCCCAATAAATGTGTCGTCCCCCTAACCCTCCACCTCGAGTGCCGTGTGCGAGTTCAGGCTGATGTGCTGCAGATGTGCTTCTCTCTGACGGCGCCTTAAACACGGCGCGTCTCAAGACAAAACTGGGACGTGTCCATCAGGCATCGCTCTTTGCTAAAAGCAGTCATTGTGCAGGTCAGAGAGCCAAAGTTGTGCCACAGATTTCCGTTTCTCTAAAGCTTTCGATCTGTAGTTTTTCTGTCCATATTCAAAGAGAAACAGCTACGTGTGGAGACCACCTACATGCTGAATTTGAACAAAAACACCTGATGAGAAAGGACAATTTAACCCGATCAAACTTGTGTTCGACTCAACTGGAACCAAAACAAATGAGAAAATCATTTAAATAAACATATTTTGGACCTCACTCCTCTCACTCCTGGAGATCTCTTCTCATTTGAACGCCTCATTTTCAACAAATATAAACTCAAGCATTCAACAACTACATCTCCCATGAGTCTCAGCTTTAAATATACTGTTATAGCTGACAAGGAGGGTACAAAGAAACAAATACTCACAGTAAAATTTACTCAGTAGGTGGTGCACTATCGCATAACACCTTTATTCAGTCAATTGCACCCAAAAAGTGAAAATGATCCCTTAATTTTTTAGCTTTTGTTTCCAATTTAAATACATTTCTCACCAAAAGAAAGAAAAATAACTTGCAAACACACCATGTATGTTTCCGTTTAGAGTGCATGGAGAGTTTAAAACTCACCTGGAAGAAAATGTGACGGTTTTTAGTCCAATTTAATAAAAATAAAAAAGTGGTGCATGTCACCATCTTGTGGCCAAAACGTGTATTACAACAACAAACCAAACATTTTCATTTCAAATCTAAACCTTTCATAACTTTTTTTTTTTTTGTGTCTGTTCTTCAGTCAGAAAACAATTCAGATCAGACTTAGAGAAAGAATCACCAGAATTTCCTTTTCTCAAACTTATTCAAATCCCCAAAATATTTAGTGCAGATAAAGATGCTCATTCGTCTTTAAATATGGACAGAAAACCACCAATCATGTTTGAGCAAAACCAGTTAAAGAAACCTTGAAAATAAGCGTAATAAAAGTGGCAGACCTTCAGCTCTCGGCTGTTTTATTACTGTGTAACGTTAGATATTGTGGAGTCATGCTGCCCAGCTCGTGGACACGATGCAGTTTGATTAAATATTGTTGAATATGAACGAACACGATGTTCAGTTAGTGTCATCGTCTACATGAGGAAACTTTCTACGATTCGGTTGGAGAATTCTTTTACGTCACATCTATTATAAGTTGCATTAGTGGCTGCACACAAATGACTAAAACTCTGACATGTAGTGCTTTTTTTTTTTTTTTGCTTCAAACTTCCAGAAAAAGCAAAAATATCTGGAAAACAACAAGCGTAAACAGTGAAAGAAAGAGCAGCCAGAGCTTTGAAGAGGATGCTGTTGGACACGCAGCTTTGTGAGGTTCGTTAGTACCACAGGCTCTTTCCAATTAGTGCACAGTGAGAAGAAGGGGAGGGGGCGGGGCTTAAAGATGCACCTGTACACCCAGGTGCAACCGACCACACAGGTACGAAAAAATGGAATGAAAGACAACAAAAACGAAAGAAAATGTACAATCAGACGAGCTGCCCGCCCTGCAGAGAGGAGCAGGATTCAAACTCCGCACACCCAAACTCAAAGATACAAAATGTTAAAGAAAAACATCTCCAAAAAAGCACAACATTAAGTTTTTTTTATATCCTACATCCAGCTCGATAGCGACATTAATAGTTCAACAAGATCAATATATTTTTATAATCATTTTAAGGTACCTCTTATATTTTTCTGAGTATTTACAACTGTACAAGCAAAGCACACACTTCAAAGTGCACAAATTTAATACAGTATTGACTAGTTTTGCATTTACAAGGTTTATGTTTTTCCCCCAAAAAAACAACCTGAAACTACGAGAAACAAAAAAAGGGAACAATCAAAAACGATTCGTACATTTTACAAAAACAAAAAGGGAAAAAAGAAAATGCTGCTAGATCCGTCCTCTCTTTCTCTCTCTCTGTGTGTGACGTCGGTCCGACTAAATATTTTCCACGTGTCACGTTGCGTTTAACATTTGGGGGATTTATTTTTTTGAAAAGAAATAAACTCTATGCTTGTCTTGTATAAAAGTTAAGGCAAAGTCATTTTTCAAGTTTAAATAAAATTCAAGTTTCTCAAACACTGGATGGAAATTTTTTTTTTTTACATTTTGCGTATACATAGAGAGCTTGATGCATCTCTATTTTCTTCTCCCTAAAAATAAGAAAGAAAAAAAAAGAAAACTTAACGATATTTCTCATGGAATAAACAGCATTGGTTTATAAATAAGTGGATATGGTGCATTTTCATCTCTTTTACCATTTCCACTGATGAGAAAAAAATTATAGACCCATCCAAGTGCATTTCAGTCCTTCAAAAAAATCCAAAAAATATATTTTTTTTTAGCAAACTCAAGCGTCCAAATCAAAGCAGCTATGAGCAGGAGTACAGGCTTTTTTTCTTCTTTTTTTAAATGAAGCGCTCCCTCTCCAGGTGTTTTTCTCAGTGGGATTACCCAGAATGCTTCTTGTTGCAGGAAGACTTTGGCGAGACATGCGAGGTCCCACGTCGTGTAGGTTTTCCCCCCAAAAACAGATAGTGTGTATAATACAGTGGTTTTTTTTATGGGTGTTTTGCATCTGAGGTGACTTTTTAAAAAAAGAGATTCAACCCGAGCACTCGACTGATGATCAGGGAGGGAAACTCGCTCCAAAAACGACCTTTTATCCGTTCATTGTTGCAGTTTTATCACTCCAAACCTCTTCTACCAATCGTTTTTTTAATAATTTTTACAGTAAATCATCCGAGTCGTGGCTGGTCGTCTGCCAAAGTGGCTGCTACAGTAGACAGACTGAAACCGAACCAAACTAAAAGTTTCCTCCCTGCATCTCAATTCTTGCTACTTCACTCAAAATGTCCAGCCGCCGTCCGAGTCGCGGCTCGCTGAAGTCCCGCCGAGCCTCGTCGTTCAGCCGGCTCCAGGTGAGTTAAGGATGTAAAAAGGTTTTTTTTTTTCCTTCTACACTCTGTGCTTTAAATTTAACTCCCACGGGAGTGAAGCAGTAAGAAGGTCCGTGTGCTTTGGTCGATCTTTCCCCAATCCTTCAGAAACCAATCAGACGAGGAGGGAGCATGCCGACAGACAAACAACTGGAGGAAGAACGGGGGAGCTGAACATCTTCACCCTGAGGATGGATTTCACACGACTGTTTCAGTTTTCCCTGATTGCATTCCTGCTGTAAACCCACACGCTCGTCTGCTGAATCTTCTTAAAGGATGTTTGGTTCAAACTCTGTTCACGCGAGGCCCCAACAGGACTCCCAACGATCCCTTTCACTCTCCCGTTCACTTCTACATTCCCCCCAAAAACACCAACTCGTCATTTACCTTCATCAGTTTACATTCGAGGTCTATTCAACCGTGTCACTTTCCACATGTCAGCAGTTTTACGTGCACTCGTTCAATGAAAATCCTCACCGACACAGAACCAAAAAATCCCAAACCACTGCATGCCTATAAGAGCACCAACTCCTAAAAATAATAACATCCGAGACGACGTCCGTCCTTCACCACAGTGAGTTCAACAGGCGTCCACAAGGCACGACAACAGAAACAAAAAGGCGTCGACACAGACGGGGCTGCACGTTCACTCGCTCCGGGGAAACAGAACTGGAATCATTTGCATCTTTTTCTTTGTCTTCCCTTGATTTTTAAAGGATAAATTCCCTTTTTTGTCGCTTCAGGTAGGATCGTCTAATAATGCATTTGCCTGCGAGTTTGAGATAACAGTGCAAATAAAAGTTCTGTCGGTGGAAAATCAAGTATTTTCTACAGACAATATCATATCAGAGTAACAGGTTCCAGGATTTTCGATGTCTAGCACCATATCTAGAAAAAAGAACAGGGATTATCCCACTGTGGTCTCTCTGAACTGCACCTTCAGGCAGGAAACTGACACGTTCTCGTCCTCCTGACTGTTAGCTACCTGTCTGGTGCTAACTTCCTCCACAGCTCACCAGAGTTTCAGCAGCTGCTTCCTCGTCACAGCTGGATTTTTAAATGTGTCAGCCTTTAACCCGCCCTGCCTCCTCCTCCGACAGTATGTGCCTGCTGATAGTTTAATTCCACAGTTTTTTTAAAAAGGAACGAGCTAATTCTTTCTCAAGAAAAAAAGAAGCAATGCCCAGGAAATGTAGCTTCCCCTGACTCATAAAACACACACACGCACACACACACACACACACAGCGGGCAACTGAACAAAAACACCTCAGACATTTCCAACTGATGCCTAAAGTTTTGGTTGCAGATTTCCACATGCCCTTCTTGTCTGACGCTAAAAAACAAAACAAAAACAAACAGCACTGATGTCACATCACGGCCGTTTAGATACGATGCTGTGCTGTACAGCTAGCGCGTTAGCAGTGTTAGCAAACAGTAAAAAACAACAACACAGCAGAGGGAGGTGATTCTTTACACAGAAAAAATGATCGGAGGAAGAAATCACCAGGAGCAACTGTACCGATAGTCCACAGACGAAGCCGAGCTGCTGAAGTCATCAACAAACAAACAAACAAACAAACAAACGTCAGCTACGGTAAATAAATCTGCACAAACAATCAGGCGATTAACACCAGAGGATCCAGGTTTGTTGTGATGAGATTTAGATGCTGAATATTGCATATGGATGTGAATAAAAAACACACACACATCTGCTAATTATGAGCCATAATTAAGCTACATAAAGTTGCACATCAGTGCCACTCGACATGCAAACAAACCCCTCACTGTGAGAGCCGAACACGGTGGAGTCTGTTGGACGCACTCTGTCCCAGCATCCCCTGCAGGGGGGAGGCGGGGGAGGGAGGGAGGGAGGGAGGGAGGGAGGGGAGGGGGTCGTCTTCCAACAATGCCCTGCTGCTTCGCACACAATTTAAACCCACAAGGCCGTTTGGACAGAATGAATAAATTTCAGTGTTGTCTGTGTCGGCTCCGCGGCTGACACAACTACGTAATAATGCAAAAAGGAGAAAAGGAGAAATAAAACTGAAAATTAAAAAATAAAGCAAATAAATAGAATAAAAAGAATGAAACGGTGCTCTACATGCACAGTAAAGTGCTTTTTGTCTGCAAGCCCTGATCCAGAAAAGAAGGCGTCCTCTATCTGTCTGACTGGTGGTTCTGGGATATAAGTATTGAGTAGCCCTGACTTATATTTCCTTTTTTTAAACGCGTCTGTGGAGCGCAGTGAGGGGTGGAGGACTCAGGGAGGCGCCCTACTGCGGGGACTTGGGCGGGGTGTGGTGGGGGTCTTTGCTGGGGGTTTTCCCTGGGTGTGGGGGCGGGGACGCCCACCGCCCCGCCGGCCTCCGGGCCTCCCGCGGGGGTCTGCCCGGGGTGACGGCGGCCGAGCCCGCTTTGGAGGAAGGGGGGTATGTCTCTCTGGCCTTGGCCTCCCCTGCAGGGGCGGCGGCGTCGGGGCACTTCCTCTCCTCGCCTGCGGGGGCGCCGCAGGCTGGCTTGGCTTCCTTGGGGGTCGGCGGCTGCTGTGATGTCGGGGCGTCCTTCACCCGCTGGCAGATCTCAGCGTAGGACGGCTTCCTCAGCTCCTGTCGGGACACGACAGGGTCAGGAGACAAGCTGCACAACTCCATCAATATACCATCAAATATGATTATTATTCAGTTTTAATCATATTATTCATGTTTCCACTAGGATTTGGTATATTTCTGAAACATTTCCAAGGGAAGTTTTGAACAATGCCATCTTTAAAAATGAACATTTTAACTTATTTGTGAGGGGAAATACAAATAAAAAAAAGAAATAACGGGTTTTATGGCACGTTTTGGTTAAAAGTACAGATGTTTATATGCAGATTATCTGCCAGCATCCTATTAAACAGGAATTAATTAAAATAAAAAACTTCTTTATGCAACATTTCTGCAGTCTGAGTCAAAACGACCACATGTTTTCATATTAAGTTTTTAATATATTGCTGTAAGAATATATTTAAAATATATTTTGATGTTTCAGTTATATAGCGCTGTACTGAATTAAACTTAGCTTTAAACTTAGCTTTAAAATGATGCTTTGAATGTTTGTCAACATATTTTATAATGCCATGGTTCTATTAATAATTATAATGTGATTTATATAGCTATTTTTATAATAGTAAAAGATGCTTAACATGAAAAAAAAAATGTACAAATTAAAGGAAACAAAGCTAAATTTAGAGTGTATAACATCGTAGCAGATGCTTATTTTTATTTATTCTATTTTTCACTTACATGGGGCTGTACTTAATACATGTTTCTAATAATAATAATAATAGATATGATTTATAAAGAATGTAGTGCTTTTAAAAAGATTCAAGGACGCTTTAAAATTAAATGATTGAGCAAAAAAAGTGAAAAACAAAAACAAAATTTATGGTAAAATGGTAAAAACAGCCTGAGCAGATAAACACTATATTTCCATTTTACTCCCATTTGTTTCCAACTTGAATATTCGCTCAATTCTGCACCATGTTTTGGCTAATTCAGTGAATTAAACATCTAATTTATGACATTTTCATGCTGTCATTTCATCTGAGAAACAACAAAACTTGATTATACCTAAAAACAAAGTGGAAGTTTCTGACAACATTAAAATCATGTCTGTTATTCTCACTCTACTCCACAAAATCTGTAAAAACAGCTCGTTACTGTGATGTAAATATTTTCAGAGATTTGTAATGTGGACAGCATTTAATTTTCCGTGTCCTATATATGATATTCCAGCTCTTCCTTCAGGCCCTCTGGGAGTCTCTGCTCACACCTACACTCGTCTTCTTTCTATCCTCCTGTTTCATCAGCTGCAGCTTTACTGCAATGCTTCAACCTGAAGCCGACGGGAGCTTCAGCAGGACTGAGCTGCCTTCTCTTAAAATGCACCATTTTCTTCAGGAGAGGAATCATTTGTAAATAACAATAAAAACTTCCCCTACAGTTGCAACATCTTTGAGGCTGTTTCCAAACTTTACTTTCACAATCAATATGAGATGCTGCAGAATTAAGGCGCGATTAATTGGCCGCCTTTTGTTCATGTAGAGATTGATTTGTCTGAGAAGGAGAAGAGGATAAGAGGAAGAGGAAGAGAGGAAAAGGTAAAGAAGGAATCAATACTGACTGTGGCAGCACCGTTGACTTGCACAGATTTGCTTGCAGTGGACAGCGTGCCGGGAACTCGCTCCACAGACAGCTGCACCTCCTTCGGCTTCACCTCCGTCACCTTCACCTCCCTGAAAAACACAAGGAAGCACTCAGGAAGTCCGTCTGTCTGAGACATGACGTGGGACAGAAATGACCATAACAAAAAGAGCAGATGAACAGTGTCCGTGTGTTCTTACGCTGCTGGCAGGGAGGGGGCGGGGCTGTGCGGCGGCCCGGCGGCGGGGCTCAGGGTCGGGGCCGAGGCCGGGCTCGGGGTCGGGGCGGTCGGCGAGGGCTGGAAGCTTGTGGGCATCGGGGAGCTGGAGGACCGGAGCGGCTCTTTGGGGCCCGCTGGAGAGAGCGCTGCTCCGGGGCTGCAGTCTGCACTGACAATCTGCAGGGAAGCAACACAAACAGGCAGCTGGTTCAAGCAGCTGCAGGTTTCTTATGTGTTTATCACACAGAGACCCTCGGTCCGTCCCAGTCCTTACCCGCTCCTTGGCGTTTCCGACCACCACGCTGCTGGCCAGCCGGTTGTCGAACACGTCGTCGGTCTTGAGCTGGCCGGCCGCTCCGGGCAGCGGGGGGAAGCTGGAGAGGCCGAGCTCGAAGCTGGGAGACGGCGGTTTGGGAGGAGGAGGCGGCGACTGAGGCGTCACTCTCTACACGACGACAGCAACAAACAGACGCAAATCAGCACGAAGTTTACCAAAAAAAACTTGAAACACAAAGTCGGTCACTCACCACAAACTTAATGCATAAAACATATCACAGGATCATTGAATCCTGTGATATATTTATTTATTTTGTTACCTATATTTATACCAAAAAACATACTTACTGTAAACTTTTCGTCCCTCTTTTTCCTAGAAGCAGAAACATTTTTCCTTTAAGAAAGAGAACACTTCAATTTACAAACATCCGTTCTGCCTGAAACAGAGACTTCATCTCGCTTAAATACCCGCTCAAATGTCTGTGAACTCGTTTATTTAGCAGAAAGCTGAATATCTAAGGACTGCATGTGAGTGTTGATCCGGTGCCGTACCTTCCTCTGCCGAGGCCCAGGGAGTAGTCTGGGGTGGTGGGCTCGGTGACCCGGCCCGTGCCCACCGTGTCCCTGCGGGGGAAGGCTGCGGTGGAGGGTAACCTGGTTCTGGGCTGGCTGCTGGGGAGCCGTGTGGGCGGACTGCTGCGGACGCCGTTGAGCCGCTCGCTGGGGAAGCTGGGGAAGAGACCCGGGTTGTCCAGGAGCCCGGCGCTGCGGTCGGCTGTGGGCAGAGTCGGCCTCAGGTGAGGTTTACTGTGATTCCTGCAGGGGACAGAAACACCTCAGGTAAAAATAATGACTGTTATAGTTACTATTATTATTCTTTTTTCTTTTCTCT
>CAFUXE010002231.1:21889-68706 GCA_903364295.1 Serranus cabrilla | reverse complement strand
AAACGTTGCACTCTGCAGCTGCTGTGTCACTAATGTTAATCCCAATTAGTGCAGATGAAATAAACATTTTCCGCCATGTTTCCTCGACAACATCAGCTGTTGTGTGCAGAGAGACTTTGGACGGAGCCGTTCTGCTGTGACCGCCTCTGTAATGAGGATGTCAGAGTGAAAACGTTCTGTCATGCTGAGGCTGATAAGTTACTGTTATCTACAAATACTCCACAGCTCGTCTGTTCAGGGTTTGATGCCGTAGCAGGAAAAGGCTTCTGAGTAACGTTAAACCTCCTAAAATGTGACTGTAGTGTGTGTGGGTGAAGCTCTGCTGAGGCTGGATTAGTGGGAAAAGGACCGAGTGCTTCTACACATTAACATCAGACCAGGTGTCGGGAACAACAGGTGAGATGTTGAACTGGGACGTATGGATGCAGGTCCAGTGATTGGTGAACGATCTTTGATGCTGCTGCACAGTAATTTGTATGAAGGGTTTGTTTTGTAAATGAATAATCCTTTAATTCTCCTTCTTTTGGGGCCAAAACCATTTAAAATCTCAACAACATTTGTTTATTTGGAGCCACGACAAAGGTTACAACTTCTCTTCCTGGGTCGGCGAAAGTAATTATTACATGGCAAGATTTTTAAAAAGCAAATATGGAAGTAGAAACTAGAAAACAAGACAAACAACCACAAATGATCAACAATACTACTATTGACAACAATAGCAGCAAATGGCTACAAGTCCACAATCTAAAGTTGTCAGTAAAACATCTGATAATGATGATATAGCCAGATATTATGGAGTCAGAGGCGTCTTATTTAATACACTTGGTGTCTGAATTACTCTGTTTTTATTCTATGTTAGACATTATTGAACAAAAGACAAAAAAAGAACGGATTTCTAAATGTTCAACAGTAATGTACGTCTGAAACACCCCGTAACTTCAGCCAAATAATAGTAATAAATGTGTTTATGTCTTCAATCCACAGCCCTGATGTTGTATTTTGAACATGAGTAGAGTCTGTGAAGTGTAAACAGATGAAATAATCCCTCATGAAGTCTTTGTTGCTGCAGTGAAAACCCCACACTGACCTCTATCGGCGTGCTCTCAGGAACCTCTCGGAGGATCACGATGCAGCGGTTCTGATTGGGTCGCACCTTCTCGCCTTTCTCATCCACTTGGACCAACGGCAGAGCTGAGACAGAACGAGGCATTTATAGATTTTCATTTGAATAAAAACGTGTGAATGCTTTAAATCTCAGTGCAAAATTAAATACGAATGGAAATAAGTTAGTTTGTTTACAGAATCTGATCCAATTTCACATATAAAATCTTGACACTGAGGCATAAAATAAAAGTGCAGCTTCAAGCCAGACAGGATTAATTTAAGTAGTAAACTAAGTATGTGTATAAATCAAACACAAGCAGGTAAGACTTTAACTGCCCCTCCTAGGAAATCAACACACACACACATAAAAACCAACCCTGTGGTGTCCTGCAGGTGAGCAACCATCATTAAAGTCGTTTGGCAATGAAAATCATCCATCTTTTTTTTTTTTACTCACATCGCAAAATGTCCACGATCAGCTCCACGTCGGTGCTGAGCTTCTTGACGTGGTCCAGGTTGGCCACCGTCACAATTGGCACATATTGGTCGCTGTCCATCTGGGAGATGAGGTACATGTCACTGGCCAGATTCTCCCTGAGAGGAAGGAAACAGAGCCGGTTAGCTCAGATGGAAACATGTGCAGATATAAAATTTAACCTACAGCTGGGTCCATTCTTCAGACCTGCCAGTCTGTCCAGCTGACAAGCTGGTTTGGGAAACCAAAAGTAACAAATATTGAGAGGGGAAGCTGTGCGAATCTGGCTAGAAGTGAAACTTTCCAACCTGTGAGATACTTCAGTTGTTTCACACATGGCAACTGAGAAGGAAATGTTATTTAAGTGTTCCTGGTTTCACTTTCCCCAAATGTTTTCTCATCTGGTAGCTCATAACTCTTCATAACTCTTCATGTTCGGCTGTCTAACAGCACTGTGAACTTGATTACTTATTCCAAGTTGATAAAGAGGAGAAAAGAAAAGTGAAACTCTGTGAGGCCTTGATTTCCTCCAAACCAACGGCAAAACCACAACCACCACCACAGAGGCATTCAACAGTATGAAATAAAGCTTTCATTCAGACCACGCCTGACGCCCACAGAGGGAGAGACAGAGAGAGAAATACAGAGAGACAGAGAGACAGAGAGATGCTCCATCAGTGTAAAAAACACTGCATATCTCCACAGTAGACTGATAGCAGAAAACATGTACAACTACATTTATGTAAGTGTGATTTCAAAAGTCCCTCTAATTGATTTGTCTGCAGGAAATAAATATTATGTCACTTGACTTGCAACTTAAGATAAATACCAGTAATTGTATTGGCAAATATAGTCATTTTATGACTAAAATGTTAATGTTAATGGGGTCGGCTACATCATAAATATCTACTAAGGGTGTCAGGATTTCAATTAGAAATAAAAACATTTCGCTAAGCAAAATCAAAATCAAAAATACAACATATGCACTAACCAGATCCTGTAAAAAAAACATCAACTTTCTGCTGAAACAAGACAAAAATTCAGTGACAATTAAGCTGAACTGCAGGCTACAAATTAAAACAGTTCAATATGTGTAGAGGGAGCTCCAATGATTTTCTTATAACAGTAAAACTTTCCAGAACTTAGAAAAAAAGAATTAAAATGTATTTATATATATTTGCATTCAATTTTATTCTGGTTTTTGTAAAACAAATAATCAAAGAAATTCAACTTCCCTTTGTCTTTTATTTATTATTTATGGCATTATAACTTTGCACAAAGCATGTTAGAGTTCTCCCTGCTTCTACTAATGGTTGTGCTTTTTCAACAGAGGTGCAGGACTTACATATATATATAAACATATATATATATATATATAAATATATATAAAACCCCCAGAGACTGGGGGTTAAAGTGTGTGTGTAGGTGGTCGTGTTCGTGGGACACAGACGAAGGATGTCGAGGTTAAATCTTCGTGTCTCTGCTGAAATGTAACAGAAAGCAGCTTTTTCTTCCTTATGATGATTGTAATAAATGTGCAAAAGTATTTTTTTTTAACACAGTCTGGATGATCTGTTGAGCTGTTAAATAAATGTTAAATAATATTTTTCAGAAGTCCTAATAACCAGAGAGCAGATTCCTCGGAGTCACCCACAAAAGCTTTTCTTCTGAGTTCTCTAATGGTCACTTAAGAGCGGCCATTTTTCTTACTGTGGCTCAATTTAAGTGCTTTTCTCCATTAACAAGTGTGAAGCCGCGGCTGAGCAACAAACAGAGTGAACAGGATCTGAGATTTTAGCCTGTTTGACCTGTCGAACATTAAAGGAAAGTTCAGTGATAACCAAGATGGCGGCTGATTTAGTAATTTTTTAGCTAGAATGAATATAAACCTTTTTTTGTAGATTGTGCACCGTTTTTTTTTTTTACCTCTCTAAAGGTACAGAGCTACTTTCTTAAACATTAAACTTAATTTAATAATATTCAACATTTGTACATACAATGTGCAATATTTACTGACACTTCCACTGACTTTTATTATCGTTCTTTTTCATTTATTGCCTGTTAATTGTATTGTTTGTCCACACATTGTATTGTTAGCTGCTGCTGCTGGATACCTATTTATATATATTATACAAACAGTGTATTAACATTGTCAGCCACTTCTATAAATGATAACTGAGAAAATAGAGTAAATAGGAATAAAATTAATAGCTAAAAAAAAAAACATCATTACTGTTCAGTTTGAGTCAATAGCTGACTAATAAAATAGATAAATTAAAAACAATTTCTCCATACAGCAAGCAGCATTTTCTGCATTATACATACAATAATAAAAAAACACATATCAGACTGCATATACACCGATATCGATCTGTCTTTGATAGGAAAATATCGACCGATAATATCTGTCGAGCTCTAATTTGTAGCATATTTTCTTCCTTTTTGTGCGACATTGCACAGAAAATGGTTCCATACACTCTTTAAAAAAAAAAAATGCAATATTGACCATCCAAAGAAAAAAACATTATTTTTAATAATATTATTATAATTATTAACTTGACTCCAGATAGTTGCGTCTATAATTAGACAGTGTGAATTAAAGCAACAACCTCTATGTGAGCAAAACTGCTGATTGTGTTTTTAAAAATCCATCCCGTCTCTAACTGTGACACAGAATGATGGTGAACACGGACTCACCGGGAAAGACAGAACTCCAAGGTCTTCTTCAGGTGCTCCCTCAGGCCCTCCTGAGGACTCTCCTGCTGGGCCTCACTGCCTGCTGACACACAGAGGGGAATGTTTCTGTAAGTTAAAGAGCTCCTGAACTAAACCGCCAGAGAGCAAAACACTATGATGGATGGGCTGAAATAGTACACAAAATAGTTTATTTATACTAAAAAAAACATGTGGTACTTGCATTAAACGTCAACCAGTGTGGTTTTCCAGTTAACAATGTTTGTTTTTTAGTCATTTTATGGAGAATTAATCCATGTCCAAGACATAAACCAGAAACTGTTTTTATCACAAACTCACCAAATTCAAATCCAGGGTGTCATGTTTCCCAAAAATAAATAAATAAATTGTTGTAGGAGGGGGTTAAAATGTTCTAAAATCATAAATTATTTGATTATATGTATATTTTTTTTGTATAACAAATTAATTTAGCCATCTTTTATTCTAAAAAGCAACTTTCTGAACCGTCAGATCAATCAGTATTTAGGTTATTCTGCAGCTGATCATTCAGTGGGCTGAAAACAAAGGGAGAAAGTCCTGACAAATACACTTCATCAGTGTTTTATCACATTTCTCTCACCACTCGCCCTCCTTCAGCTCTACTGTTGACATTCCTTTCAGGTAGAGGGCATTTAGAGATAAATGTCTTGCCGGGGACAGTGTCTGCTACTGGTCAATTAAACTTTAATGCTGCGATAAATAAAACATAAAACAACAAACAGCTCTTAAGCGGCCACCGTACGCCTCCAGTCAATAAATCCTGCTGCTTGAGGCCGAGCGCGGCTCCTGACAACATGATGCAATTCTGTTATAATCAGTAAGAAAATAAAGAGACGATCCTGCAGCATCGCTCAGTAACTGTAACTGTAATTATTCACTTCGGTTACAACAACAGTCAGTTGTCAGGTTGTGCTGAACAGTTCGATGCTTCGAAGCTTTATTCATAACGTTGACATTCAAATTTTAAGTTATCATTTGAATGCTGAGCAGCCTGTTTTTCATGTCTACTCATTTGTTCTGTCAGCTGCATATAAAGATTAAGCTACATTGGCATTATATTATTTGTAGAACAAGACTACAGTGACGGCTGCGTAGAAGTGTTTTGGACTTGTGTGATCTTAAAATTCCCTAAAACCCAGAGAGTTGTTAAATTAAACAGTGAAATTTGTATGAAAAATGATTTTATCCCACAAAATATTCTACTTCAACCCATGCTGGTGTTTAGCCTTTTAAAAAAATATTTTCACTGCAGGTAAAAACAGTTTGAAAACTAAGAATAACTAATTTATTCTCATGAATCACATCATCAAATTAGGGATTTTGTCTGGATTTTTTTTCTTTTTGGGGGTGATATTGTCAAAAAATATGACGACAGAAGTCAGAATAATTGAGTGAAAAAATAACTTTTAGAAATGTTAAAAAATGAAATGCGGCACAGCTGTACTCTGGGAACTTCTTAAAGCCAAGTTGTATATTGAAACACTAAAAAACTCTATAAAACTTTTAGAAATGTAAGAGTTTTTATACATTTTAAACTGATTTCTGTTTTTACTCTAGCAGCCACAAATATATATATATTTATATACACACACACTCACTGAATTAGAAAAAAATTACATTTGCTTTATAAAAAATTACATGCAACTGCTTTTACTGAGGCATGAAAACCTTCAGGTATTAATTCAAACAATATAAATTATTGTCAGACTGCCACACATCGAACACAGTGTTGTCAGGTCAGCTGACAAACACCCGCTCTGCCCACCTGTGCGTCCTGGCTGTCCAGACTCGGGGTATTCGGTGTACGCCGGCTCGGAGCTCTCCAGGGTGACGGAGGCCGGGGCGGCCGGCTCGGCCAGCATTACTGGCTCCGGTGGAGGCTCATCTGGGTCGGTTAGTAGGGGCTCCTTGAAAGCCTTGTCTTCACTGGCTTCATAGCCTGTGGATACCAACCAGGGGAGACATACATGTTATTAAAGTGGTTAGGATAGGAGATCTTGTGTGCCATTTGAAATAAAAAGTGGTGGCTATTAAAGTATATCTGAGCTTCGTCTTCCACTTCACAGATGTACCTGTGCAATGGAAAAAAGCTCATGAATACCTGAAATACCTGATGTTTGGCAGCCGGCCTGGCATGAATATTTATCTTTTAACTGTTTCAGTGAGAGGCCACACAATCAGTTTGCTCAAAGAAACATTATAGACATGCCAGTATTACAGTAATAAAGTCAGCACCTCAAACAATAATATGTTGGCCTGGTCAGCTCAAAGATAAGTATATAAAAGTATGTTTTTCCTTGACTAATATTGTCAAATTTACACATTAAAAACCCAGGGATGAATTAGCTGCTTGAGGGATTTGACTGTAAAACAATTTGAGAGGAAAATTCTGAGACTCACTGGCAGCAGCTTCACAGAAAAAAAACATCTCGCAAAGTGAAAAGTGGCTGCAATTGATTTGTGAATGAAAACTGTGTTTGTTTTCTTGGAGAGCAGAAACTCGGAGCAACAGAGTGGTGGTTATGAAATGATCCGGCTGTTGTACTGACTGGGTGAGAGCTGCAAAACAAATATTTTGTTTCATAAAATGAAGACGCCATGTAGACACGGAAGAAGTTTTCAGTTTGCAGGAAACTATCAAGTTAAAGCAAAGGGAAGAGAGCAGAACACAGAGATGTCTCAAGGGAACTTAGAAAATGGGAAATTGCCAATAAAGATTTGTCTGATATGGTAAACGGTCTGCATGTTTAAAGCACATTTCTAGTCAAAGCGACTACTGAACTTCCCATCAGTGGACGGCTGCTCTACCATTTAAGATTGATATTCAAGCATCAATTTCAACAGCAAAATTGTACTTTTAATGATAACCAAGAACTTGTGACGATGCCATATAAGTTATTATGTATAATGCTACGCTACACAAGACATACAGTATATATAGCTCGCTATTTAAAGGGTAAATTTGCCATCTTTTATATGTAGGTCCAATCAGTTTTGATGGTAAATTTAGCCGATTGAAAATTCCTCTGTGCTTGCTTTACCGACAGAGAAAACAGCGACTTTGCAGCTGCAAAATCTGCTGTTGTTCCTGCATCCAGTGCCAACGTTTGGCATGAAAGTCGTGTAATTTAAGGCAAGGAAGTAAACTAAAGGCTATTTCACACAGTGCTCAGAGTAAACTCAATGCTGCTCGGGAACATTACTTTCTCGTTCTCTCTTGCTTGTACTGCAAATTGTGAAAGTGGCAAAAAATATGAGTGCAGAAGACGTTACGGACAAAGATGCATTTATTGTGTTAGCTGACTTGGATATTTAATTATATATATTTGAACCAGACTCGACAGGTGAATAAATGCTGTTATTTCCTACATATTTAGCTATAGTGACAATGAACCAGCCACTCTTGGTGGTGGGGAAAGACATTTGTGGCAGATTCATAAGAAATCTCTGTAGATGCTACATGAATGGGCAGAATAGATGAAGTCTCCAGTCTTATGCAATGAATTTTCCATAAATCTCTTAGCAGACGCAGGAGATGAAATAGGCCGGGACGTCAATCAGAGTCAGACTAATCAATAATCTCTGTTTCGCCACCATATCCGTGTTGCCTCAGCATCGGCTATACTTGGCTGGGCACATTAAAGTGAGTGATTATGGTCATTTGTGTGGAGGGAACGGTGACTGTGGTTGGAATATTCATAGCTCATACTTAATTGAGTATGAATGATTTAAGAGGCGTCTCGGCATGACGACAAAAGTGACAAGAATGGACAGAGGCAGGCTGCGAAGTAAAATACGGGTTTGAGAGTAGAGACCAACTGTTGTTTTTCACGCCAACACCACCAGTCACTGCCGGATCATAGGAGATATATTGTACTGGCAAACATGTTGGCAGACGGGGAATAAATGGGCAGCATTCTCACACTTTCAGTGCTTCAACACCCGACCCTTCAACTTCAAATGACCTGGCTTTCCTGTTTGGTTTTTCAAAATAAAGTTAAACTGTCTATGGTGCTCAAATCCAGTTGACATTTCAACTCTTTATAGTGATGTTTCTCACTCCCAACACACACATTTATTACACTTTAACTGCCACTTCAACCACATCGAACACACACAAACACAACTCCAAGGAATCAACTTAAAAAAAAAAGTTTACCAGCATTTAACTGCAATTTTTTATCATATATGATGGAATATATGTGTTTAACACTTCAGCAGACAATTCAACAATCTTCAAGGCTTCAATTACATCCAGCATTTAAACTCCTTTCCTTATTTCAACTTCCTGAAGTTTTTTCACTTCTTTTCCAGTTTTTAACTGCAGTATTTTTTCACAGGGTATATATACAAAGTAGTATTGTGGTACATGTTTTATAGGCTGAATCTTAGAAAGGGACAGTTCACCCAATGTCAAAAGTGTGATTTGCAGAGTGTTTGAGATATCGGACGTAGAAATATTTGCCTTATCTCAAATATAATGGAACTAGATGGCACTTCCCTTGAGGGGCACAAAGCGTCACAAAAATAAATTTGAGAAACTGACTCATCAAGTGATAATTCATGAGTGTGTTTTTCAAGGAGAGGTGGCAGACATGAAGGTGGTGGAAGATTTGATGTCAAAATGAAAAACCAAAAGTGCCTATTTGTCAGTTGGGGGTATGAAAAACAATCACAGGGCATTCATTTTCTTTTCTGTTATGATTTTGGAATATTTTTTTAGAATTCACGTCAACCGATCTGCTGCTTTCTCATGTGCATCTTAATTTAGATCTGTGCGTTTCAGATCAGGTTTGATTACTTTCCACTCTCACGTTCACTGCAGATGCATTTAGATTATTTTGCTACAATAGGCGAAATAACAGGTGCTAAGTATAGAAGTGTTCAACATATTTAGCATCCCAGATCTCTGGCTGACCTTCTGGGCCGGGGTCGGCTGAACTATCGCAGCCTTCCTTCCATGGCTGCAGGGCAGCAGTTGTGGTGTCAGCACTCCCGCTGGGGTCCAGGCTAAACATGTGGTTGGCCCATGCTTTCGCATTGGGGTTGAGGTCTGAAACCTTGGCGGATTCCTGTGAACAGAACACAGAGTTTGGTCAGAGATGTTGAAAGAAAGTCAAATTAAATTCAGAAAATGATGAGGATTTAGGTTTTTATTTGTACTGGTAATTATGTAAAAATATAATACAACATATCAAATATTTAGAGAATAGAAAGATGACAATTTATACTGTACATTTAAGCCCAGCAGTTGAAATTGAATGAGAAAAATAGACAAAAGCTAACAAGGCTAACACCAATCAACAGGCTAAGGAGCAGACACAACCCTGATTCCCAAAAAGTTGGATAAAATACAAGAAATACAGAATTCAAAGCATATATTTACCAAAACCAAAAGTGTACGAGATGGAACATCAAATTAAAAGATTACTAAATTATCAGATTGTGCTTTATTTACATTTCCGATAATTTCCACAACCATTTCGGAATTAGGGTTGTACAAAAACAAAAGATTCTGCATACAAATTGTGACCAATTAAAGCGATAAATGTTTTATCTTTTAGTTAAAGTTCAACATGATAATAGGGCTGAAAGATATATTAGTTAAAACATAATTGGTGAACTGTGACTGTGACTCTTTTACATTTCACCAGTAAGAATGTATAGTTACAAACTATTTGGATTCCCCCCAATGTTTTGCTTTATCAGCTTTTTTATTCGTCTAAATGTTCGTTCACTTTCCCGAGTGAGCTGAATTAAAGTTCTCCACACACACACACATAACACTGTACTCCCAAGTAATATTTACTCATTTGACATTATCTTCTATTAAAACTTGGAATAAGTGTTTACAGAAGTGAGGAAACCAGAGAGTAGCTTATTAATATTTAACAGCTAATAACGTCTAACAGAACTACTCTTACATGACAGTTTTACGACAAACAACACCATCAGGAAAACCGTTATTGCAACATCTTCTAGACGGAAACTTTAAATTGCCATCCAAGTAATTTTCCCCTTTGCTAAGCTTATTGTAATAATACAGATAAGAAATAAACAACTTTTTAATCTAATAGAATCTTTGCACAAGTAAATAAGATTCTGTTTATCACTCACAAAACAGAAATGAGTCTAAGTGATAAAGGAAGACTTGTTTTCCCTGATAATTATGTGAATATAAACAACAGAACAGTCCACAATTCCCATGAATTTTCTGACTTGAGCAACTTAAATCCTTCCATAGGCAGTCATCATCAATCAGCTGCCAACAAGACAAACAGCCTGTGACAGGAACCACTTCAAACCGCGGAGACGCTGGTACAAGCTGACGGGGACCAGGCCCACAAAGCCCTGCTGCCCACTGGACGTACTCACAGGATCAAAGCAGCAGTTCAGCATGCACGTCTCGCAGGCTAACAGGCTGTAACCCAGAGCCGTGGTGAGAGCGAGCGTCTCATTGAAGTCCTGAGGCAGGGCGGGCCAGGCGCTTCCTGACGGTGCTGATATGAGGCTCCACTGCATCCAATCCATGATTAGCACACATAAACAGAGGCTAAGTATCTCCACAGGCAGGCAGAGGGAGACTCCCAACCAACATTGTGCGCCTTAAGCCATAACCCGGGCTGCTTCATGGGGAGCTGCCACCACCACACCTCTTTAAGTCATCCCCGTCAAATCACAGGCGCTGCCACGCTCCGTCTAGCCCCTCCGCTGCGAGCTGCTGGGTTGATTCAACAAATCTGATGACAGCGCCGAGGCTGTGCTGCCCCGGTGGGCTAGGCTGACGTTGCAGAAGCTGACTGGCTGTCTTGCTCCTGTTGAGCAGCCGTCTCTGCTTTTGTTTAGTCGCTGTTGCACTGAGTCATTCTCCGGCAAAAACACTGGAGCTGTGGAGGGAGTGTTGGGCTGCACACCTGAGCTCAAACGAAGCCTGCTCCAGTGATCCACGTGCTAAAAAAATCAACCCTGAGGCATCGCTCAAATTAAATCAGCCCTCTTGAGCCTTGGTTTTAATAGATTATTCTGCTAACGAGCTGAGTTGCTGAGGCAAAAGAAAGCTGGGAAAACCTGCTCCGTATTCAAGAAGCAGTTAAATATAGAATCCGTCACAGAAACCAAAGGAAGACAGATTAAAGGAACGACTGACTTGATAAAAGACAAGCAGCAAAAAGCTTCGTTACTGGGTCGTATTTCACAAACTCTGCACTACAAGACCATTCGGGACGCGTCTGGCCAGACAGACACACTCCCCCACCCTCTGCTAATAATCCAGCCTCGCACTAATGAAAAACTCCCACTCCTGTCCGAGCCGGCTGCCATAGAAACTGTTGCTGACATCACCGGATGTGTACGTTCTGGGCATCACTTGACCTTTCAGATTTTTTTAAATGTTCCCTTCCTTCACAGAGGAGGAAAAGGTTATCGGTTTCCCTGATTGAGGGTGTATTTTGGGAGGAGACGAGAAGATGTGATTCATCATGAACTGCGGACAGAGACGAGTTATTGTCGGTGTCATCGCAGGGCAGCCAGTGTAACGCTGGGTTTATTGCTCTGCCTGTCTGATGGAGGCGAGCTCGCAGCAGAAGCAGACAAAGACAGAGACGGCAGACATGCAAAGAGTCCTTCAGGGGAGAAAACAAAAACAGCTGAATTTAGACGTATCTGTCTGTCTGCAGACCTGAGGCTCATCTTCCCTCTCTGGCAGCTACAGAGCTGAAGGGGACAGCGAGCCGGATGAGTGCTGAGCAATCAGGAGTCAAATGCATTACAACTACAGTAAAATGCTTCGTCCTGAGCACCATTTCCTGCACCGTTAAGACTAATAAGCTTCAACAGAAGTGGCTGAAGGTGATGATGTATTACCAATTCAGTTTCTCTCAGTTTAAGACGGCATTCAAGCCTACTGGGAAGCAAAGGTATCAAGAAAGAGCTGTATAATTAGATTCATGGTGACAAATGCTTTCCAATACAAGAGTAAAGCAAAAATAGCCTTTTTCCAAATTGGATTATTCACTAATGTAAAAAGGTCTGGTGTGTTCACTGACAGTTTCCACTAGATGGAGAAATAATCGAACAACCAGAGTTTATAGGCTGGATTAAAAACGAGGAAATCATCTTTCCACAAAGCCTGCAAGCTTCCTTTCTGCATCCATGAACACAATGATGGGAAATGGCCACAAAACTGGTGACGGCCATGTGTGAGAAACAGGTGCACAAGTTATTTTAAATTGACACACAGAAACTCACAGTTCATATTGGGATGTTTCTACAAGCAACAACTTTTGTTGACTGAAAATAACAACAATACAGATTTGTCACTTACTAAAAAAACTACAGTGTTTTCTCAAACAAAAGCCAGTAGTCAAGATAGAAGTCAGGTTTCAAATAATTGCCAGGGATGTGGGTGACACCAACAAAGACCAGGGAAGAAAAACAAAAGGTGGATAAACTTTTGGTGTTTGTAAACCTCTTTCCATTCTGCACTGCTTTTTAGAGGCTAAAAACTAAACTGAGATGCAGCTCAGGCATGTGTACCAATTTGTTCCAGTCAAAAAGCTGCAATAACAAATAATTCTCCAATTTTTCTGTATCAAGAGTTGATTAAAAAATGGTCAATAATTCCTCCAGAATATCACATCAGGACACTTAAAAATCCATGCAGTGTGAGTTGGATACAAAAAGATTTCACTATTACTACATTTTGGAGAGTTCTGCAAAATTGCCTTTTTCTGAGATGAGACAGCAAGAACTTCTGCTCAGAAATCCCCTTATTGTCAATATACGTAGGAATGCCATCTGACTGTCCTTGGTGTCCAGTTTGTGGTTGTAAAGTCCCTTGATGCTGTGATTATTCAAGGGGTCACAACAGGTCATTTTATATAGTGAAGTCAATTTACAAAAAGATGGTTTCACTGAGACTGAAGCTCAGGCTCATGAATCCTTAAGTGTCTCAGCTTCCCAGTCAAGCCCAATTTCTGCAATTCACAGGCTGTTTAGTGATACAAAGATACTGAAATATTCAAATACAGCATTTTTGGAATAGGTGAAAATAACAAATTTATCCTGCATCCAAAAACTGTGCAGTTTTTACCCAAGACTGCACAGGATCAGCATAACGTGTGCATGTTTGTAAAAGAGAGACTCGTCACTCTGGGAGCATCTTGACTCCAGTTTAAACGGAGCTGCTGCCTGTGAAAGGCAGTAATGTCGGCCGAGGACACAGGTGTCCTGCTACAGTTTACAAGATTCTGATTTAAAACGAAAAAAGAAATACCCAGACTCACCTAACTTGACCTCCAGCACTGCAAATCTTTCACACCTTTTGTCTGGTAAATGGTTAAAATGAATGTGCTGTGCAAAGAACTGTGCTAGAACTCGCTATTTAAAGCTGTTAAATATTAGTCTGACACAATATTAGCAGCTGCACGGGGAAACAAGCTATTTAAGATTCCTGTGTTTCTTCAGTGCTAACACGAAACCTAAAATATTACAGATTTTTATTCCTGCTACATACACAAACAAAACATTTTTATACCTGCAAATGTCCTTCAACTAAATTGCGGCTTGGTTGTTACAGTAATGTTCCCAAACGAGACGAGGCTCTGATCCCAGTTGGAGTCCTCTTTTCCATCCACTCTTTTGTCCACAACGGATTTGATTTTACACACAGGGATATAAATAGGTCATGTTCAATTTCTGCTCCGTCTCTGACACATATGTGCAAAGCATATGGTGTATGGCTCGACTCTGTGTGTGTGTGTGTGTGCATGTGTGTGAATAAAGAATGAGTTGGAAAACACATGGGTTTGGTAGCACCACATGGCTCATGTTATCACGGTTTGATTTGGGCTAAACTAGATTATAATTACTTGGATAAAAGAAGTGAATTTTTATATAATCGGATGTTAAATTAAGTGTTTTATATTCCTAGAAAAAGGTGAGTTATGTCTTATTATTCCAATTTCTGTTAAGGGCTGCTAGTTGCTCTAAGCCAAATTAAATGTTTTAATATTTCCAAATTAACTGCTCCATTATTAATGGTTGTGTAATTTTAATCATGCTTTACAGTCATGCAGAAATTAGTGTGCAGCCTTAACAACAATCTCTTCTATCTTAATTCTGAGGAAATTACTGACAATTTGTATGTGGTTAACATTTCACTATTACTTCCTTTTGTTTGTAGTTTAAACACTGCACACTTTGGAAGCCATGCAGCATACTGACAGGGACAAATCTATGAGCAAACTGAATTCTTGTGCATTTTATGTATTTTTAAAATCTGAAAAAGTGTAGGGGAAAGGCTTTTTACATCATGTCTCATAATGACATCCTGAACAGTGTGTATTCAACCCTGGAAGCAGCAGTATTGTGGTTCCCTGACCGCTTTTCCCACCACTAATTCCGGCTCGTAATGAGACCTACAGCCTGAAGCATTAGCCCACTGGAGTTTGCCCCTTCCTTTTTTCCTGCCAATCTTCTTTCCAATCTTGAGCGTGTGTAAATGACAGTGGAAAAAAGACAGCGGGCTCTTTCCATTTCCTAATTTTGGAGCGCTCAGGAAAAATAACTTTTTCTCCGCCTGAAGGCCATCCGCTTACTTCTTACCCATTTCCTTAGTTCCACATTCTTTCCTATTTGAAGAGGTTGATTGAAACCCATCAGGGAAACGGGAAGATGCATCCCTGTGCTGCTCTGTGAGAGACATTCACTTTCTCAGTTCAATTTCCTGCATTTCCGCCGTCCTGAAGCAAACTACCATCACTGAGAGATTGCGGGCAGATCCGGAATCTGAACACTTTCCTCCTCGTCCCATTGTGCTTGTGCAAATTACCATAAAAGTAGCATTTTTTTATCTATGTTACGCAGCCACTACAACTTAGCTCACCACTTCAGGCAACCCTCCGTGTCTTTCCCTCAGGAATCAGAAATCTAAGCCGCAGTTGGTTAATTGGCTGGTAGAGGAGGCAAGTTTACTCGTCACCGCCAGAATTTACAGTATTTGGCTGGGGCCTGGTGTAATATCCCACCCTGGTGACTGCATTTAGCCCTGACAGTCTCTGCTGAAGTGTCACATGTGCTACCATCAATCAAACCAGCAGGGTTGTGCAGCACCCTGGCAGAATCATAACCTATACCGCCTGTGCAAATGATTTGAGAAGTCTGTGGGGAGGCAGGGTCACCCACACAGGGAGGTCAGCCACCAAAACACACGCTAGCACGAATAGTGCTTCCTCCTTGTAGCTCACTTTGAACTCTGGGTTAGTTTTGCTTCATTTTTACTTCCTGAATTTCCTGAAACAAACGCAGCTGATCCCTGAACTGCTCAGGAACATTTCCTGCATGCTGTTATGAGTGAATGACAGCAGTATCTCACCTCAAGACCTCGTAACATTTGCAAACAATCTCCTTACTTCAACAATGGCTAGAAACTAGACAGATTCAGGTTTAAGGGAGCTCCTCTCAGTCTGCACAGAGGTTGAAATTGACAGGCAGCTGTCTGGAGCAGTTAGAGGGGCTGTAGTGTACGTCAAAAAACAGGAATTTCATGTGATAATGAGGCAAAAGGACCATGTCTTAAAGCTGGAAAGTCTCCCTATACTCCTGCATCGACATGGCATGTGTGAAGAAGTGGAAGACAGAAATGCTCCTGATTAACTATCCCAGTTATTTACCTGGAACGATGCATGACAGAAGCTACAGTCACGACATTCCTTAGTGAGACATGCCATGTTTTACTTTCCGGATTGGATTTGTTACTCAGGAATGACTGATTATGTATGTCAGTGAATACCATTGACACACCAAATAATGTAATTCTAGGTCTCTTTTAATACAAGTTTATTAATTGGACATACAAGCAAAGTGAGTATACAGAGAATGTACGTCAATGTTCCAGATAGGATATAATGGCAAGAAAATGCCATTTTCTACAGATTTTATGACTAATGTTCTCACTAATTTAAAATTATGCTGCCGTCGAGTCAGTTCGTTGGCTTTTAAAGTGTTTTTTTATCCTACAAGTGTTCATGAAGACATAAAAAGTCCCGCTGCATTGGCTACTATCAGTTCCTGTTCACACTGTAACCATGTGTGCACATGTGGGTGAGTTTAACACTGAAAAACAGTCTATTTTTACTACAGTCAGCACCTCCTGGGTCATTAAAATTATGTTTCTAAGCACATTTGTGAATGTTGTGGAAGTACATCAAAGAAACAGATTTTTGAAGTGATGTTAAACAGCTACTTGTAATGTGAGACTTGCGCAGCAAGAAAAAAGGTGTTTTTTTTATCATAAAGCATGCAAACATGTTCCAGCAGGAACCCAAAATACAAGTATGAACCTGAAAAAATGCCTAATATATCTCCTTATCACTTTTTATTTGAGCCATTTCTCCACTAAGTTGTTCAGAAGCATCAAAAACTTCCCAGGCACTTTGTAAGATCTGACCCATTTCCATCCGCTGCACCTCTGAGGACACGAAGCAGCGATGACTGATGACTGCAACAAGATATTGTTTGGTTTGTGTGATGGATGATGACAGGCAGAGCACGAAACTATCAGCTCAGAGGAAACAGGTCCTGATGCAACCTTTCTAAAAATAGTTTTCAAAAATAATGGTTATATTGCTGGATGTTTCCTCTCTCTTACTATGAAAACTACTGACTTTGGTTTAAGTCATAGAAAATGTGTCACTGACGCCCACAGTGACGTTTTATAATTCCAGACACACCCAATACAAAAACAGGAGCCGGATTCACATTAAAAATACCTTGCACAGTTCATGCTGACGGTCATTAATGACTTGAGGAAACAGAATGCCAGATAAACCAGTTAAATAACTTCGGTGTCAGATATAATGTATGCAGCCAATCTTTGCCAAACAAATTAAAGCCCTCATGGTAAACTGGTTGAGCAGCTCTTCTTCCTTGTAGCAATCTCAAAATGTTCATGGGTGCATTTTTGAAAAATGTATTCATTAATTATTAAAACATAAATTCCCATTCAATTTAACATAAAGTTAAACAGCAGCACCCTGTTGCAGCATCCATAGATCCTTTTAAAAGTAGAGTAATAGTGTAAAACTCAAGCACTTTCAAGGTACCTAATTCCAAAATGTCCAAACTCTCAAAGCCTTTATCATCACATCTAAAACGTTGCTATAAATGCAACTGTACTTCCCATTTACCTAATTAATTTATACCTCAGAAATCTATGTGAATGAAGACTTTCTTTACTTTACAGGCTGTTTATTTTAAATCAATTGCATGCTTTGATAATTATTATTTAATGCTCACTAGGATGCCTGGAGGAGGAAAAAAATATGAACAATATAACAAATAACATATATTAAAATAGATATATTTTGCATGAGTTATTGTGTAGAACCTTAAAAGCCTGACTTAAAATTCCACACTTTCTAAACTTTGCGTGTAAATCTTTCACCATCAACCTCAACAAAGCCAAAAAATGTAAAGCAGTATCTGGCACACAAGCTGTGATTAGCTCCAGCAGATACCCCGTATTAACAGGGAAACACACTAATAGCGGTGTAGACAAAGTGTTAGGGCACCGCTCCGCTTGGAGGTAATTCTACGTCTAGGTCTGGACAGCGGCAGCAGGAGGAGGAACGGCATTGTTTGTTTTGAACTTTCCTTAAAGTGGCAGCAGTCGTGAAACTTGACAGCTTTAACCTTATTTAATAACCAGAAGTTTATGATCAGTATCTCTGAAGTGCTGAAACCATTAGAAGATTAAAAAATGCCAAACAGTTGATGGATAAAGCTTCATAAATGTGAAGATTTGCTGCTTTTAATCATTGTAAAATTAAGATTTCAGACTGTGTGAAGATTTTAAGCCTTTACTTCTCTATTTTGTCTCATAAAATACTGATTTTCAGGGTTTTTACTGGACTGCAGTCAGATAAAAGAAGCAGTTTGAAGAAGTTGACCTCATTTGCTGCAGTTTTCTAATATTTGTATCGACTGAGCAATTACCAAGAAGAGTATCTGCAAATTATAAACAGCATTAGCTGCAGCCCTTAAAAAAGACACTTGAAGATGATCACTTAGTCAGAAACTGCTTTAAAAGATCCACAAACAAACAAGAAAGGAATGAGCATTAAAGACAAAAAGTCTGTCAACACTACAACAAACACACAACCAAAGAGCTGCTAAGCCGCACAAACAACAACATCCACACCCAGACTAACCAAGTGTGATGTATGAAATGTGACAACGTGATTGTTTCATTTCAAATATTATAATAATTGTTCAACATGAGTAATTGGGTGGATGGAACACCAGATTATGTTGAAAATCAAGCTTTTTTTTCAAGGATTGGCACCAACAACATCCACACCCGGGCTAACGAAGTGTGATGGCAGTAACCAAACATCTCTTCGGTCCCTTAAACTCTTCCTCACAAAGCCTCAGTTTAAGCCACAGTTTGTTTAGTAGGTAGGGCATCTTGTGGTGTTGTCACATCCTGTGAAAACATGAAAACCAAATCTCTACTGCAGGGCTCAGTTTTTAGTCGAGGACAAGAAGGAACATAATGTCACGCCTGTGATCAATAGAGTCACTCCGGGCTCATGGAAAGTGAGAAATAAAAACAGGTCACGGTTATTTAGTTACACGAGCTGCTTCTTTCTCTGCTTCATGTTTCTTTACAAAGCACTTCTCTATTATACGTAATCAGTGTGGGAAATCAACAGCAGTCAAAGCGGGCACAGGCTGGTATGATGCGGTTTGGAGGGCACGACTGGTGTGCTTCTTCTAATACTCCAGCTGGTTGGCACGATGGCAAAAATATGAAAGTTAAGACATAAAATGTTTTCCTGCTACAGCCACATAAATAACTGCTACACCTCACTATTAGAAGCTTATCATGGGAGTTATGCAAGAACTGAAACTTTCTCCAGTGTTGCACTTGCAAAGCTATCATGCAAAATAGCAACTGGATGTTTCATTCACAAAGTGATCACATCCAGTTTGAATAGAAAGATGGATCTGCCAGAAATAAAACGACAAATTCAAGAGTGCAAACATCAGCTCCTGACATCAAATGTGCAGAAGATCAAAACCCAAAACAGCCAAATGTTTATTTCCAATGTGATCCTCATTTAAATGAAATATAACATGACCCATAAAACTACTACTGTACTGGTTAATGATTCACTTTTATATCACTATAAGCTCATAACTTCTGTTGACAAGACAAAAGCTCAGCTCATACTCACGAAACAGCACAGCTGAAGTTCAACTACTGCTGAGTTTGCATGTAAAAACACTGAAGCCAAACAACTACAAGTTTATCGCTCAAATTCTAAATCCACCTCACTGTTTAACTCCTTAATTCAGTCCTAAGAATGTCAACTGCAATGCAAATAATCCACTGCATGTCTGTGCATTAAGGCTAAATCCACATTGGGAAATCTGTTGCTGAAAAACCAACTAAAGTGATGCAACACAATCATCCATCCAGCAGATGGCTGCAATGAAAACACACAATGACTGACAAGATGCAGCAGCAGGTATCTCAGTTCTGTTGTCTGTCTGGTTGCAAAAAGCAAAGTGTTGATGACAAATATGTAACAAAACAAATGCAATCATCTAAAATCAAGCAGAAACAAAATGTGTGTGCCAGAACCTGAATGAGCAAATACCAGAAAATATCCATATTATTTCAATGTATCACTGAAATATCTATACTTTAATAAAACCATTGTGGGGAATGTTGCAAACACAGTTTTGTGGTTATATTTCAGTGCAATTTTTTTCATTCAATCTTGAATTGCCTATTATTTAGTTTTGAAATGTTAACTCAACTTTTAGAAGAAATATTTAGCAACTGTTTTGGGTAATTGCTTATTTTTTAAAGGCCCTTTTCAAGTCACAATTGATTAATTTTGGAAGTACATGGCAAATTATTTATAAGTGAAATAATCATTACTTGCAGAGCTCACGTCAGGCCTGTCTGAGTATTTTATCCATGGAGTTTCTTATCTGATCCTCCAGAAAATGCACTGAATTACAATATATATCAAATGAAAATATATAATTACATATACCACAATGACAGATTGTATCTATATTTTCTAATTATTTGTAAATCTACTAATTAGTTTGTGATTTGAAAATGTTAAATAAAGTTTGTACTGACAAAATTCATTAATTCTTATGTATGATTATTTGATTTTTCCACATTTGTTGTGATATTTCCACATATTTTAATACATTTCTACAACTGAAACTTGAGAACCCTTTGGGTATTTTTTTGTCTCTGAAAATGACCCAAAATGTATCAAGATGAATTATAAAATTAGAGGAAACAGCAGGTAAAAAACATGTAGAAACTCACCAAATGAGAGTTCTCTTTTGCCTCTTGGACTTGCTGCACCTGTGGTTCAGCTACAACTTTCGTGTCCTGGTCAGAAGTCATGAGCCGTCTGCTTCTTGGCTCCTCAGGGAGAAGTCTCTGTGTCACCAAGTAAGCTACAGGGGGGCGGAGGGGACAAACAAGTTAGATTCAAGAATGGATGTTTGTCACAGAACTGCGGCATAATGTCAGCTGTTACACGTGTACGATGAATCGGGCCAGGGGGCAGTGTCCGATAGTTACTCTATAAAAGCCTGTCGCGGACTGGAAACAACCTCCTGAGACAAATGAGACTTTCAATCCCAGTTTGTGTACAGAATAACGTATGTTAAAGGGAATAAATGTAGAGCTATAACTGAAAATCTGATTTATTTTAAAGCAGTTTCTCTCAGTCTAAACTGCCACGCCGACTGTGACTCCCAGTGATTTATCTAAACACAAATTCTCCTGGCACTTGGCCACTAAATAATTTAACACCCTGACAAATGCATTACGGCTCAAGAGGCTAAATTTATGTTTAATGTCAGAAGATCTTGCCAAAACACAGGAATAATACTTCTAAAATAAGACTTTGTTCAAACTAAAGCTGGACCGATGGACGCTGACCACTGAGCTCTAAATCATGATTTAAAATCCCTTCATACAAACACCAGGCTGGGTTTGTGGTGGGGATGATGCATTCATTGAAGCTTAAAAAATAGTAAAAATTCTGATTTATCAGCAGTGCACAGATTGATTTTGCTGCCGTCACTTATTCCCATCATCAATTTCTTGGAACTAATTCAAACTTTCAAGCAATCAGAACCCTCTATTATATTTTTAATAAATAGATTTCAATCACATTATCACACTTTGATCTGTCAAAACTACAGCACCTTTATAGTTATAGCCCATAAGATGGACTTCACCACTAACACAATAACTATTTTGGTTTTACCGATAACTATTTATGCCGCTGGTATATGATAATGTAATAGGATTATAATGCAAGCCCACCCCCTCAACGCGCAATTAACTTTTAATTTTTAAGAATATGCACACATGAATGTGAAAAAATTTGTATCATTATTCCTGTTCGCTGTGGAAACGTGCTTAGATGCTGCAACCAGCTCTTAAACAGTGGGTCAAACCTGCTGTTTGTCAAATATCATGTTGGATAAAGTGTTGCTGACATTATTAAGTAAACAAACCTGCAGGAAACACAACAGGAGATATCAAGGTTAGCCAAAAGTATCACGGTCATATCTATATAATGTACAATAAGTCGATGTTGTAATTATCGTGACAAATCTGACTCAATCTGAAAGCAACGGGAAAGAAAATGGATTTCAAATGAACATTGAACAGAAGTCTGCCATCCACTGTAGACAGACTTGTGCATTTGGTTAAACTGGTTTAACAGATTTCAAAACCTATAATGCAAACAGCCAAACAAACACATCGAGGTTTAAAGTGAAATGCTCACCAGGACTTAATGTTCCCACTCGTCAAAAATATGTTGCATTTCCTGTTGCCTGAGGATACGATCGCTGGTTTACAGTAAATTGGAACGAGCTTTACGCAACACAAAGCGAAAATAAACTCTTTGAGGTTTTGAATATGCACACGAACAGAAGTAGACAAATAACCGTTTGTGTACAGAGTGCTTGTGTGCGTAATTGTGTTTTTAAAGTCAGTTTCATACAAAGTTTGTGCCTAATTATTTTTTAAAAACAAACAAACTTCAGATTTGTTAGATCAGATTGTTTGTAGTAATAATGACTCATCTAGATATTAAACTAGGTTGATCTTAAGTAGCTATGATAATATTTTACTTGACCATTAGACCTCATTTCTGTTCAAGTAATCAATTACCGTTAATCATTCAGTCAAAAAGTACAGCTGAAATGATGCGTTAATTGACTATCGAAATAATTATCAGCCGTTTTTATAAAATAATAATCATTTAACTCTTTAAGCAAAGATTCTAAATTTGAATCAAAGGTGGTTGTCTGTGTTTGTGAAACGGCCCTTTCTGGTTTTTAAACTGTTGGTTAGACAAAAGAAAACCTTTAAATGCCAGCTGAGGTCTGAGGGCATGTGAAGGGATTTACTTTTTACCATTTCCCCAAAATGTACACGCAAAACTATAATATCTGTGTATTATAAGAAAAGAAAACAACCGCTGGCTGTAGCCCTAGTAAGGAGCCTGGCTTTGCAGATTTAAGGAAAGCTGTTTAATTGGATATCAAATTTGGATTTAATTACATTAACTTTCTGTCAATCAGACATTTAACTGCTGCAGCACAACTGACCATCACTCAACACCTCAGTGAAGCAGCATACTCTCCAAAGGGCCATTTTTCTGCACCATCCTGTTTCTTTCCATCAAGTTTTCAGCATCATTCTTGCATTTTTAAGGCTGCGGTTTCAGTACCAGCAGCCTGATTGGTTAATCCCTTCAAATACATCTGACCTCAACGTTACACATTCACAGAGAAAAGGGGAGGAGGACCCCACTGAGTCCAAACATCACTGGAAACCCCTTCTTTTCTGTCCCGTTGGAGCCATTTGTAAAGCGGTGATAATCCGCCCCAACAATCGGGTGCCTGTCTCTGACACGGGCCCTCGCTGTGTTTGCATACAAAGCAGAAAAAGAATGGCATTGCTGTAAAGCTGGTGACCTTTGATCCACATACTGATTCCCATACACGGCATGTGTGTGTGTGTCATGCCACTGCGATGAATGGGGCTAAACACTCTCCATCAATACCAGTCAGCTATCAAAACAGCTGTTGTGTCAGACGTTTCTAACAGTAGCCTTACAGCCTGTTTGCCAACTGAAATGTACATTTAACTTGTGTGACCTCTGTGTGTGCTTTCTTTAGCCCCACCATGGCACAGCAAATAATATGAATACCAGACGGAAGTGATACGTTAAATAAATATAGGTCTGTGGTTTGGCAGCAGTCACATGTAGGTTTAGACCAAGATTTCTACAAGTCATGCAAAAGCCTACTTGGCAAAGAGGCCACAAAAACAGAGCTACCAATCTAAACTTAGCCATACACACCCTACAGTGCAGCAAATCCTGATGGTGTGTTCACAAAAAATGCAAAGAGAATTTTTTGTACGATGTGATTACAAAGTCAATGCAAGTCCACAATCATACATCTTTGCTCTGAAAATGTTTAACTTAAGTGAGAAATTCAAATCCTATCAGTGTTAAAAACTCCAACAAGCATTTTAAAAGTTGTTTGCTTGTTTTTTGTGCGGACAGACCTGACAAAGCATGAACCCAGCCTTTGTACACGTCATTATCTTGATATAGTTATTTCGGCATACTTTTGATCCATTTTTTTAACTCAGACATAACAAGATTTGGTTTTCCGATGTATCTGGGATTATCAAAACAAGTACAAAGCAGCAAACGCAATTATTCCCGCCACTGAGTATGTAAAGAAAGGGCAGCATTGTTTACATCAGGGCATCTCACACAGTTTAACATGAATAAACACAGATGTGATTCTGCGGTCAAACTTGGGTGAGTTACACAGGGTGAAAATTCGCTTTGCATTTGGTGTAAACAACAGTTTGCATTTTTTAAACTAAAGTTACGGTAACAAATCAGCTGAAATATATCCTCTCATATGATCCACATAAACTCATATTTATTTATATAACATTTAAAAAATTTAAATGCACAGTTTCGAGATCCATGGCTTTAAACAGAATGCAAAATTATATAAAATGCCTACCACACATCATTTTAAACTGCTTGGAGTCAACACCTTTCACAAACACACAATCCACTTTGCAGCATTATTGCAACAAAAAATAAAAACTGTAAGGTGAGTGAGCAGGTCTTGGTATTCATGTATATAGGGCTAAGGGTAATCACAAGACTCCTGACAACATTTACGACAGTTTGACCTGACACAACCCATAAAAAGACTGACCCCGGTCACAGTACATGTCATTTCCTCTACCAATGCAGTGAGTCAATCATAACGTCTAGACAAGGCCTGAACCAAAACACAGGCTTTGCTCGGCCCTCCTCCCCTCTCCTCCTCTTCCTTGTTTCCACCCTGCATAATCACAAGAGGTGATTTATAACCCAAATGCTACTCTGTTGTTCCATAATAAGCCTGGTGGTGAAAAATGCAACAGGAGGGGAGAGGGGAGGGGGGGCAAAGGGGTTTATTTTTAGTCGGTGGGTTACCGCTGGTGGAGGATGGTCACCAGGCATCTTGCATGTCCCTGTGGGGGTGTTGAACCAGTGTTTATCTCCATCCAAACAAGGCCACCGGACGCTTGGTGCGTTTGTTTGCATCAACTTTACTAGTCGAGCACTGCAACTTCTACTAGAGACGCAATGCAGGCGTATTTAGTAGCTGACACAGCCGAGAAAGACTGCAGCTCACATGCCATGCCCATGCCAAGGGCCATGCACAGCGACACTCCTTCGTCACCAGGCAATATATCCCGGCTTCACGGGAGCGAAGTGCGAGGCTTAATTTGGGTTATAAATGAACCAAACAGGGGAGGCCTTTAAATCGTAAACACACCATAATGTTACGTTTGAACTCGGGCTAGAAAAGTAGCAGCCATGTCTAGTTAGCTGGCTTGCAGCAGCATCCAATGAAAGATGGCGACCTCCGGCGTGATTTCGCGGATTCCCCAACCCCCCCATCGTTTTGAATCAAGCTAATATTTAGTTAGCTGGCAAGCTAACTAAACTTCACAGAGCAGCTATAAAACAGTGTCGACCAGCGTGTTTGGCGCCCCAAATGTTCACTTTGACACAACAATAAGTTTGTTTCGTACTCACCTGTCAACTCTCACTGCACGGCAATGCAAATACTGTGGTGGTAGTGGCAGCTGATGGTGGTGCTGGACTTGAGGCCTTGAATTGGCTTCCAGGCTAAATACGCAGGGTATTAGCTAGCAGGCTGTATCGAGCACGCTAGCTAGGAGCAAACCGGCTTACCCGCTCTTAACCTCGCCGTAAATAGTCTTCAGAATCCAGGGGGAGACAGCCACGACCAGTTGCAGTGCAATGACAAAAACGACGCCCCCCAAAAACTGTCTGCGAAAACGGGCTCCTCCGACCAGCACTGCAAGCTAGTTAGCGAGTAGGCTAGCTAAGAGTTAGCTAGCTAGCTAGCTTGCCTATCAACTTTGTGCTCAATAAATCTGGCGCCTGGAAATTTCACGCGAAGCAAATCCCTCACGGTCAACTGCAGAGGAGGGGAGGGGGGTCCAAAAACCAGCCAATAAACCCTGAAACCGAGGAATAAACGTTACGCGTCTCAAAGCTTCCGATCGATCAAACACTCGGTACAGCTAAAGATGAGAGAGGAGGGAGGGGGGCGGAATGGAGAAGTCGCCGTTTCCTTTCCCTTTCGTGTGCAGCACAAAGATCGTCTATAGTGCCGTTGATGGAGAGCGTAAAGATCGTCTATAGCGCAGAGCACCGCCCCGCCCCCACATTAGGACTAAATTAAATATAAAAAAACACTTTCATTCAGTCTCAAGACAACATTTAATTTGTAGTTATTTATTGACGCAATTTGATACCAGAATACCTGAAGTTCTGAATTTGACATTTGCTACACTGAAAAAACTATTACACTGTAAATAATATAGAAGGTTTTTCTTATTTCTTAAAAGTTGAGCATTAAATTTTAGTGTAAATTGTCATTTGTGACTTTCTTGTACTCGTGCAGCCATGCTGTTACTGTTCTTGTGCATTTTGTGTCAAATTCATCACTGGCTAAATCATAAATATAACTGTTTTTACAACTGGTATGTATGGAAGATGATTAAGGCCAGGTAGGAATAAAAAAGATAATGAGAGGAGGACAAAGAATGTATTATGCACTTTGAGAAAAAAGTCCAAATGACAACAATAAGTTTGAAACACAAGTGTTGAGAAAAAAAGTCGAAATGTAAAGTTTTTGAATTGGGCAAAGTAGACCGCAAGCTACAACTTGATTTTCCTAAATAAGTCTAATAAATGTCTAAAAAACAAACAAACATAGATTACATTAAAGCAGATATTTCCAAAGCAATAGTTGTGGTATACTACCAAGAAGAGCTGATTTATTTGTTGGGGATTTTAGTAACACTGAACCATAAATATTCTGGTTGTTGTTATGACATTGATGAAAATTAGGTTGTAGTCTGCAGTCTAACTGTGTTCAGCTAGAAAACAATGTGCCTCTGATGACTTATTGACACGGAAACAACAAATCTGTGAATATTTTTCCAACTTTACCCAACTCAAAAGGTTGACTTAAATCTTGTCATTTCGACTTTCAACATAAATAAAACACATTTTGACATTGACATTTATTCAATTGAAAACTTGACAAAGACAATGTATTTTGTGGTCAAAAAGATACATATTCACTCTAAATTCAGAATTTTCTGAATTCTTTATTTATTAACGTTTCACACACCATCCCAACCTTTTCGGGATTGTACTTAAACTCTAGTTTATGGTGTCACATTACATCATAATAGTACACATTAGTGTATAGTGTGGGATGTATAGTAAAGTATAATCTAAAGTCTTAAAAAGTATAGTACAGCAATGGAGTAAAAGTCTCAACACTATAGTAAGACATATTCATTGTATAAAGCCAGTTGAACAGTTTCCAGATTGATCAAAGGGCTGTGAAGATGAATTTATCAGAGTGAGACCTCTTCATGTTTTTCTTCTCTCTGGTGCAGCAATGAACTCGGAGCTGTCACACACAGCTCGAGGTCCCGCCCCTCCCGTGGCCCCTCCCCTCCACCACAACAGGGCGTCCTGATTGGTCGATATGAGAAAGTGGGCGCACGCGGACCCACTCGTGATCGGCGGGAGTAGGCGTGGCGTAAAAGACAAAGACGCCCGCTCATTGGCTGATTCTTGATCACAACAAATATGGAGTAGATGTGGTTTCAGATGATTTTCTGTGCTTTTCTTTCTGTCAACAAAGGCCATTAAAACGGCTCATACTTACAATTTTAAATCAGTAGCTTACTGACAGTATTGTGTGTGTATCGATGCCGGATTTATATTCTTCCTCTGTACCATAGAGCTGTTTACTGTTTCCCAAAATCTATTAAAAACACATCTATAAACCTCTCTGTTACACAGTATTACATCTTCCTTCATTACCATTTCTTTTTAACTCAATCCCGCATAACCGTCCTGCTTCCAAAAATACTCTCTTTACCATAGTGATGACATATTCTTAGTATTTTTTTCAATTACTTAATGTGTGTATTTATTTGTATGAATATCCTAGTGATGTGAAATAACATCATAGAAAAGAAAAATAAATATTGAAGATATGTGCATCATCTCAATTAATAATATCTATATAACAATGTCCCTTAAAGCTATTAAATTATTTTAAGAATTAAATTAACTGCATGTATCACAGCTTATTATTTACTGAACTATGAAACCTTTAAAAAAAAATATGTCATGATCATTTTAATTAATTAATCCGAATTTTGAGGTTCTTGTACCTCATAGCCACATAACAATAAATTAAAAATAACATGTAGTGCAAATATTAGGAAAAAAAATACGATTCAATATTAGAAAATACTTTAAAATGTTCAATGTATCTGATTTAAAATGTAAGAGATTTTCTATTTTATACTGGAATTGAAAAATTGGAAATAATAATAAAGAAAATACATTTAGAGTTTTTGGTTTTCTTGTAATTCCTGTATTCGGCCGCAGGGGGCGATGTGGGAAAAACTGACCAAAGTGTTTTTCAGCGTCTTTTCCGGTCTTAACGGAACGAGGTCCTTTCCTTTCCCCGTGCCGTCAGCGGACTACAACGTGTCCGACAAAATGGCACTTTATAATTTCAAGAAGATTATGGTGGTTCCCACCGCAAAGGTACGTTTATTTCATATTTATTGGCGTTTTAAACGAGTGTTGTTCTGTGCGTGTTGTTATCGAGCTCTGAGAGAAAGCAGAAGATAGAGAAAACATGGTGGAGTTCTGCTGGGAAGGAAAACACGTGCTGAGCTGCTGTGAAGAGACAGCAGCAGGTTTCTGTCTAGGCATGTTCAAGTACTTTATTAAAGAGCAAAAGATAACATAAAGATATGAAGCAGTTATTAACTGTTGAATCTGAAGAGTATTGGGCGATAAATTGGCTTCTTGTCCAGGAAATAACACAGTTGACATAGGCAAAGATTGTCCCGCACCAAACTCCGTTCTAAAATCTGTAAATTCAACTTTTTGTTTTCCAGTGAGTTAGGACAAACTTTCAAATCCGCTGTTGATGGAATACATCAAGCACCATCTATTAAATCAAGCTAATCTCACGCACACTTACACCTGTTAGTGTAACAGTATCTGTCCATTTAAATACATTCTAGGCATTCAGTGCTGAAGTCACTAAAGTTCGTCTCTCTGGAGAAAAAGCTGCTATTTGTATTATTTTTATGCCGAATTAAGAAGAACACCTGGGTTATTTGTTTACATTCAACAAAACAGAGTTATAACGTGTCTGCTTTTGCCGGCAAGCGATTATACATTAAATTGACAGATCTTTTAATGGAGTTTGGCAAGGACTTCAGAAAAAACAGTTTTAATGAGATTTTGCTATTGGAAATACTGGAAAGGGGCATGATTTTGTTGATGAATGTTAAGTAGCTGTTTCAGTGCATGCTGTAGTGTTTAAAGATAATAAACATACATAACAGGACCACGAATTTTGCAACTATATGAAGACTTAAACAAGTAATGCTACCCAAGGGAAAAGCAAATAATTAAAGGTTCCAGAATTGTCTTCGGGTGAAAAAATGTTATCTAGGATAACAGGGAATGAATGCTTAGTGTATCTGTCTTCTGATAAGGTGAAAAATGTTGAGATGAAGTATCTTCCCATAACTGAAGCTTTGTGTACTGTTTCTCTCTCTGCAGGATTTCATCGACATCACTTTATCCAAAACTCAAAGGAAGACTCCCACAGTGGTGCACAAGCATTACCAGATTCACCGCATCCGTCATTTTTACATGCGAAAGGTGAAGTTCACCCAGCAGAACTACCATGACCGCCTCACGCAGATCCTCACAGACTTCCCCAAGCTCGACGTAAGTCAACATCTGCAGAAAACGTCTCTTTTATTACTCTAAATAACAGCTGTTTCTTTTTGTCTGACACCACAAAAAGTAGTTTTTAACACAATTCTTATGATCTGTTTGTGGAGTTTGATGATGCCTCTTTTTCACTCAGGACATCCATCCGTTCTACGCTGATCTGATGAATGTACTCTATGATAAAGACCATTATAAGTTGGCTTTGGGACAGATAAACATCGCCAAGAACTTGATCGATAAGTAAGTTTGTCTAAAGTCTTGTGCTTATTGTCCTGCATATTAATGCATATCGTTCTTTCTAGTGATCCTTAAAGCAATAAAAATGTTAAAAATCATATTTCTTACAGCAAAAATATTTGTTTTTCTGTCAGTCTTCTCTGTGATATTGATCAACTATAAATCTTTGTGTATATTTCAAATATTTGGAAGCTGCAGCTTTAACCAGAAGACCAGGAAGCAAAATCCCAATTCTAAAATCGAGAAACTATGACTAAGATTCAGTTGAGTGTTGTTCAATCACTGGCATAAAACATACAAGTAGAGCCAGGAAATGCTTATTGAGCGGTCTGAAGGCCAATTAATGCACAAAAATATGCATGTAACAAGATCTTACATGATTATAAAATAGAAATATCAAACATATAACATGTTTTTTTCAACCCCCAGTGTTGCCAAAGACTACGTGCGTCTGATGAAGTATGGAGACTCTCTGTATCGCTGTAAACAGCTGAAGAGAGCCGCTCTGGGTCGCATGTGCACCATCCTGAAACGACAGAAGTCCAGTCTGGAGTATCTGGAACAAGGTGACAGAGACGTTCACTGTCTGGTTTCATGTATCTATCTATAAAGTTTTAATTTGTGGGAATAACTCCTCCCTGTCTCCTTCAGTGCGTCAGCATCTGTCCCGTCTGCCGAGCATCGACCCGAACACGAGGACTCTGCTGCTGTGCGGTTACCCCAACGTGGGCAAGTCCAGTTTCATCAACAAGGTAACAGCTCGGAGGAAATACGACTCGTACATGTCGTGGTTTCAGCTTTTCTTCCTGTTGAAGTAAAGTTTACGATTTGTTCTCCGTCAGGTGACCAGAGCAGATGTGGACGTCCAGCCGTACGCTTTCACCACCAAGTCTCTGTTCGTGGGTCACATGGACTACAGATACCTGCGCTGGCAGGTAACACAGCAGCTCTGTCACACACCTCTCTCTCTCTCTCTCTCTCTCAGGGTTTATTTTCTCCACAAACACGTTCTCTTGTCTGAAACAGCAGCAAGATGAACAGTGCACAAAAAGTTAACTGTTAGGGCCTGTTCTCTTTGTTAATATGAAACACTAAAATTATGGCATTTATTGTTGTTTCATAATGTGATGGTACAACAACCAGGACTGCCCCTGATATTCAGCTTGGTAAATTAGTCATTGTTGTTTGTTTTTTTTCAAGAAACTTATGAGCCGTCTCTGGAAAACACATTTTTTTTGTATGATTCTTTGTGGAGAAACAAGATTTTATGTCTATTAAATCAACTAATCAATCAGTTGTTACTTGAGTAAAAAATGTTTATTTATTTAAAGAAGAGCCGTATATTTTACATAAATGTTGAACAAAATTAGAAACTAAACAACTGTACAATGAGGAGACCTTCGCCTGATGATTTAAGGGACCTTTAAAGGATTTCTTATGTTTTTCCTCTTCATGTTTTATTTTATGCTGAAATTCTGCCTGCTGCTTTAGGTTTTCCAAGGTTTTATGGTATATTTACAGCCTTTAGTCCCATATGAAGAATCCCATTATACAGGTGTTAAACCTGCAGAAACGTCCCTTTATTCCTCCTCCTGTGTGTGTGCAGGTGGTGGACACCCCTGGTATCCTGGACCACCCTCTGGAGGACAGGAACACCATCGAGATGCAGGCCATCACGGCGCTGGCTCACCTGCGCTCGGCGGTGCTGTACGTCATGGACGTGTCGGAGCAGTGCGGACACACGCTGCAGGAGCAGCTGGAGCTGTTCAACAACATCCGGCCGCTGTTCGCCAACAAGGTCAGAACGCAGGAAGCTGCTTTTCTAGATAACTAGTTCCCTCTACACTTGAACTTTAGCTCTGATTTTTCACTCAGACCTTTAATTTTGTTATTGCAACACTGAGCAAAGTTTTTGTTGCACCTGCAGGAAATGGGTTATAATTTAGTGTCTTATAATTACAAGGAAAGTTTTGTGTCCTGCATGGTGTTATGTCATTTCTTGCATCACTTCTTGTGTGTTTTCGTGACAAAACGTAGTATTAGAGAAGCTCTCAGATGTGTTTTTTTGGAGACTTTTGTCTCTAAAAAGGAAAATAGGAAGAATATGAATATTCCCAAATCAAAGTGATTTACTGGCACAGGAAACAGACATTTACACTATCAAAGCAATGTGCAAAAACAAGAAAATGTACGTAGACATTGTGATTGTGCTGTTATAAATATATATATATATATAGATGAAATATTCTCAATTTTTCATGAACAATTCCTGATTTTTGACTTCAGTAAATACTTTTTTGCAACCATTCAATTCTTCCACCTTTGTCAGAAAAGACAACCTTCTTTTCTACATGGTATTATTTTTGCATTTGGTGTATATTCCAATATATTGATTTGAGAGGATGCACATAACAGGTTCATTTGAAACCTTTTAGTTCATCCATATCACCTGCAGTGTCTCAGTCAGTGTAAAGCATCTCTGAGGATGAATAAGATGAATAAGTAACATGTGATGGTAATGCTGCTGTGTCTCTCTGCAGCCTCTCATCATTGTGGCCAACAAGTGTGACGTGAAGAAGATCAGCGAGCTGCCTGAGGAGAACCAGGTGGGTGATTCACTGTGGAAACGACAAAAACAGATCATCATAAACTGCAGAGCTGGAGCTGAACACGAGGAGCCACCTGTTTGTTTCAGTGACATCTAAATAGTGTTTATTAACTTACTTTTTTTTATCTTTTCTTGTCAGAAAATCTTTGCAGATCTCACTGCTGAGGGGATCTCTGTGATCGAGACCAGCACCCTGTCGGAGGAGGGCGTGATGCAGGTTAAGAACGAGGTGAGCTGCTGCAGCGGTGAGCGTCCGGCTCCCTCTGAGCCCTGCAGGCGCTGACGTGTTTAACGTCTTTGTTCGTGTTTGCTGTGTTTGTCAGGCCTGCGACCGGCTGCTCGCTCATCGCGTCGACACCAAGATGAAGAGCAAGAAGGTCCACGATGTCCTGAACAGGCTGCACCTCGCCATGCCGGCCAAGAGAGACGACAAGGTGACGGACAGGAGCAGGAAACGATGTCTCAGTTTAGCTGTTTACTGATATTAACCCTTATTATTTAATATTCTCTTCTTCTGTTATTTCCAGCCGCGGCCTCCGTTCATCCCAGAGGGAGCTGTGATGCGTAGGAAGGCGATGGAGGTGGACACGCCCAAACGCAAACTGGTACGTCCCGTTAAATTACTTATTGCCATAATTTGCTTTTAAATGTCTTTCTGGTCAAAAAACAAGCATCTGTTGGCTATTAATGTACATTTTAAGGCACGTTTACGAAAGATTAATTGTCTTCAAGACTTTTAGAGTTCTTCAAGAGTTTGTACAAAGTCTTAAAAAATGTGGAATTGCTGAGTTTTCACAGTTATGTATCCAGGATAGGAATATACTTACATTTGAATTAGTTCTTTGAGAAACACTTGAATTTTTCTTACATATTCAGCATTTTCTCTGCCATTCAGTCATGTATACTGAAAATGTTATAAAATTAAACACCTTGTGACTCGCACCAGATGTTGAGCGGCTCGAACTCTCAACGAGGTAGAAATTCAGCCGGCAAAATCCACAAAGTGTCAGTAAACACTGACTGTCATGGGTAAAAAAGAAAGCTGAGATCTTTATTTTCTCACATCGTATTTATTGTAACTATTTAGATGTGATGATAAAAGCTTTGAGAGTCTAAAAAAGGTTTAATTACCTTGAAAGTGTTCAAAAACAGCTTGAATCGTTCCCTTAAAAAGCCGAACAAACTATAAAGAATCTTGTTTTCCAGGTATTTTATTGGACTTTTATTCAGGGAGCTGTCGTGTTTTGTGGGTTATTGTACATTTCAGCAGCTTTTAAAATGACACTTTAAAGATATGCAACATTTATTGATTGCATTGAGCTTTTTTTGAGCTTTTTTTGAGTGTTTTCTTACTTTACAAGTAGTCGACTCGTTTAAGTGAATTTCTGTTTAAACTTCAGGGAAATCAGTTGTTTGAACATCTCTAATTAATGGCAGTTTTAATGGTTAAAGACACAGCGGGGCTTTTATTAAAACGTGACACTATAACAGCTCTGTGCACGTGTGTCTCATGAACATGTTCCTGTCTGTCTCAGGAGAGAGATCTGGAGATGGAGCTCGGGGACGACTACATTCTGGACCTGCAGAGTAAGAAACCTGCTCATTTCAACAACAAAGTGAATATTTATGTCTGCAATGCTCATATTGTTTTTGTGTGTTTTTCAGAATACTGGGATCTGATGAATGAAGAGGAGAAGCACGATAAGATCCCTGAGGTGTGGGAGGGCCACAACATCGCAGACTACATCGATCCTGAAATCATGATGGTGAGTCTCTGCAGCCCTCAAAACACACATAAAAAGGTTTTATTTGTCATTTTTCCGTCTTCTGATGGTCTTGATTTCCCGTCTTACAGAAACTGGAGCAGCTGGAGAAGGAGGAGGAGCTGAAGGAGCGGGCCGGGGAGTACGACTCCGACGAGGAGAGCGAGGACGAGGAGATGCAGGAGATCCGTGTTCTGGCCAAACAGATCCGAGAGAAGAAGCAGCTCTTGGTGGTGGAGTCCAAGGACAAGGACGTGCACGGGCCGCGCATGCCCAGGACCGTCACCAAGGTGAGGACACGTCAAACTGAACTTCAGCTGTTAAAGATGCAGGAAATGCTGCAGTTTATCTGGAGATCCTCTCATTATTGTAGCAGCAGGGAGGAATATAACAGACACACGGAGACTGCAGGTGGTAACAAACATTACTGCTGAAGTTTAAAGGCCTGACACACAGAGGAGAGAATCTGGTTCATTTGAGACAATTCAGAGCAAAGAGAGTTAAATAATCTGTGGACTTGTGTTGGACTGAGAGCTGAAAGATGATGAGTCGAATCATCTCAGTCGATTCTGACTGTTTTCTGTTCTGTTCAAAATCATCACTGAAACCTTCACCAGTAGATTTTAAATTGGCTAAATAGTCTTAATATAAAAAAGGGAACAAATAGTTAAATCTTTGCATTAAACAGACAAATGTTTGAATCAAAAACTTCTAATTCAGGTACAGCCTTAGGAATTTAACGTGTATTTTAATTTGAAAATCCTCTCAAGTTTGCTTTCTTTGAGGATGTCACCAAGTGGTATCCACTTATTCCTTCATTTTATATATTTTTTCGTGTTTTTTGTTTCCTTTTGCATTTAAATTCAGGTGTTTTTGTTTATAAAATAACTTCTGTTATTATCTGTGTGCAGGTTGAGAGAAAGAAGCTGGAGAAGGAGATGGGAGATCTCGGTCTGGACATGAACGACAAGGACGATGTGAGTTTTTTTTAATGCTTTTTTCATGCGCTTTAATCAGCTCTGTTCTGTTGTTTTATGTGAAAATATAACATAATAATGCAGCTTTTTGGGAAAGTGTAGAGTAAAACAAAGTTCTCTGTAAATGCAGTATAAATGTTTCACATCAAAATGCTAAAATATTGAATTTGACATTTCTTCTGCAGTTATTCCACCTGGATTTTCTTTCTTTATTGAAATCACAAGGTCTTTGATTCTTAATTTTGCCAAATGCCATTTCTGCAGAGGCTGCAAACCTAAAACATGACAACATGAGTCCTGAAGTAGTCTTTGTTAATGCCACAGAAGCGCTGACTCATCATCGTTTCCCTCTTTTCCTTCCAGAGCCACTACGCTCAGCAGGCCCGGCGGTCCCGAAGCGTCACTAAGAAACGAAAGCGTGAAGCTTCGGCTCCTCCGACCTCCAAAACCCGCAGCCAGAGCGCCTCACGTCCCCCACGAGACAAGTCCGGCCTACGAGATCCAAAGGTACGGACCGAGCTTCACTCGGCTTTATCTACTGAACTATGCTGCAGTTTAGTTAGTCTTCAGTTTATATACAGCAAAGCAAAAGATGAAGTCCCTTTACCATCTGAATGTAGAAAAAGGACGATTATTAAATCACTATTAAGAGTTATATAGTCAGAAAATATCAGCTGTTTTGTTGTTTATTTCCTCCTTTATCCTCAAAAGTTAGTCTGTTTGTTACTAAGTTTAACCCAACTCCCACAACATTAGGTTTAAAAGTGTTTCATTTGTTTAAACATAAAGAAAATTTACATTTGAGTTAGATATATGCAGATGGAAACATTTACATGTGCAGAAAATATCAAATCTACACATTCAGCTGCTTGGTTTAAAGTGCAAAACTGTTCAATTTTGCAGCAATGCATTAAATAGATCTTTTATTCTGAAAGTTATTTGAGTAACACTGATTTTGTTTGCTCCTCAGATGATAAAGAAGGCCAAGAAGATGATGAAGAACTCCCAGAGAGACATGAACCGCGATGGAAAGAAGGGCGAGGCAGACAGACACGTGTTCGACCTCAAACCCAAACACCTCCTGGCCGGGAAGAGGAAGTCCGGCACCAACGACCGCAGATAAAGCTGCTTTTTCTGGACTGTTTCTGGACCTGGACCTGCTTCTGTGTGGAGACAGTGCCAACGTCTTCACTGCGTACAGTTTTTCCCTGACAGTAAAAAACAAGAACATGAAATATCTTTTCTTTTAAGAAAGGAAACTCTGGTCGTTTCATATTTTTGTGGCGTGGGAGCGTCATCCTTGAGGATGGTGGCCCAATAGAAAACAGTTGTGGAGAAAATGCACCATCAATTTAAATGATTAATAATTATAATAATGTCTTTTATTTGTCAGCTCTCAAGGTTTTGCTTAGAAAAGTAAATCTGAAGAGCTCAGAACTATATGGTAAAGCAGACACTCAGAAACCAGTTGTTTGTCTTATTTTGTTACTGTAGTTGCCATGATCAGAAACTATGTAAACTCTTATTCAGTTGTTAAACTGATTTGTATACAATATCACAAGTTTTTCTCCTGGTAATAGCAGTTAAGTGAACTTCTATGCCTTACAGTTCTGCCTTGGATGAAGTGATGATGATACTTCCTTTAGTCTCCTTTTTTGACATATTCATTAACAAGGGAGTCAAATAAACATACACCTGAACTAAAACTGAAATAGACAAATTCATCCTTATACTCTGCTTTTATCTTGAAAAATCAAAGTCGTGCTGGGATTTTTCTTGCTGTATTTTGACTTATAAGTTGGAAATCATTTTAATATCGTAGTACTTCTGTGGTAACTGCAAAGTAAATCTTTTGCAGCAGCATATTTAACAAGGATTTCGTTTTTTTTGCACGGAGACAACTCCCTGTCGAACTCAATTTGGATTTTTAATAATATAAGCGTTTTCCTTCTTATGTCAAATATACAGACTTATAATAATACGAGTCTATATGTTTTACAAGCTGTAAAGCAACTCTTTAATTAGGCAGGTATTTCACTTAGCCAGAAGCCTTTACATTAACAGTAAAATACACTTTTTGTGGGAGGTCGTTGGGTTTGGCCGGTTAATTATGCATACGTGCGTATGTGCTAACTACTCAACAATTTGCATGTATTTCTTAATTTGAAGTTCTTTGATAAGTTTTAAATATGCCGAATTTTCAAAAAGGTGTAATTTATTCGTTACAAAGTATGAGGTTTATTGTTTCAGCGCTGGCTTGTGGTTACACCCAAGAAAACAAGAAACGCACCCGTTTTGAGTGGAGTATGGTCCGAGGCGAGCACCACTTTCTCCAAGTGGCTTTTATTGTGAAAACCCCCGGGCCGGAATTGGCTTCGTTATCTTTTCTCACGTAGCGGAGCTCGTCAACTGTCAACACGGATTCAGCACAAAAACATCAAATAAACTACGCTGTTTTTTACCACACGGTGAAGAAAATGTTAGAAGCGGCGACATTTCCCACAACATCCCGGAATAAAACTTTGTATTTGTAGACTTTCTGGTAAGTTGGATTCCGCTGTTTGGGGAAGGTTGTTTCACCCGTTAGCCTATTAGCTAGCATGTTTGGCACCGCCAGCTAATGGGGATAACGGTAGCTTAATGTTGAGCATCGCGCTGTAACAAGGCTAACATTGTCTAGACTTGCTAATGTAAACGTCTACGTACAGCCAGGGGGTTGTATTTATTCTTAATTTTCGTGTTTTGACCGTAACATAATGTAGCTTGAATGTGTTTTTCAATACCCTTAGTCTGTTTGAGGAACTAACTACCAGCCAAGGTGTCTGACAGCTAAACATGCCAGTTTCTTTATTCAGCAGAAAGAGACACTAACGGTTAACGGGAGCAGTAATGGCTTTATTTGTCAAAGGGAAGGCCGGTGATCGCGTAAAACCACCTGATATCATATGTCCAGAGACCTTCTTATGTCAATCCAAGGGCAAAGATTAGTGACAGCTGGAGCCAGGCTTATGTTGTGTCATTACTGTGATATGAGCATCCATAACAAGGACACAGTCATACTGATGCACATGAATACAGTCCTGTGTGGCACTATGAGTGTGCATTTTGAAGAATTCAAAATAAAAGGTTTACATTCCTTTTAGCTCTTTTTGTAAAACATAAATGTGTAGCAATGGATCTTGACTAAACTAGGAATTATTTAACTCCAGTTACAGCTAGGAGTTGGCAAGTATTTATCCGCCTTTCTCATCCATCATAATAATAGTGTGGGCTTTTGTGTAATGTTATGAATCATGGTAAATAAGATAGTTGCCCACATTAACACTGCAAATGATACATTAAGTTACAGTGAATTATTTCTGAGACAAAAAGATGAAATGCCAAATTATAAATAATCCAAATGAGTCATTTAGAAAGCAAAAATGCAAAACATTTACAGCTTTTACCAATTTAAATGTGAGGATTTGCAGCTTTTGTCTGCTTTGTGTGGTTCATAAATGCCATAACTAGAGCTTAGAAGATTTGATTAGTTATATAATGGAAAATTAGATTAAAAAAGGTATTTTATTTTTCTGAATTGTCCAAAAAGAACTGATTCATAGTACCGTTTTAGGAAATATGGTATATGGTAATACACTGTTACAAAATCAGACATTTTTCCGCCCTGGATAAAAGTAAAGGACAATTTTTTGCAGATTTATGGGCCAAGCAATTAATTCCTTAAAGATTTGAATATAGATGACCATTAATTGCATCCTAATAAATAGTTAAATATCTTTTGATTGGATTGTTGGTTGGTCAAAACAGGCTATTTGAAGATATTACAATTGGCTCTGAGACTTCATGATGTGCAGTTATTACATTTTTGAGGCATTATATTGTATAAACCAAATAAAGTATGTAAATGCCTCTTTAAAATGACAGCTGCAGCTTCCAATAACATTAACTCGCCTTGGTGAACTAATTTTGTTGCCACATACCTTAAAATTTCAACTCTGTCCAGTGAAATACAGGAAGAGAAGGTTCTGTTTTTGTTGCACACTTCTCTCTTTCTGTTCCAGAAATCCCTCATGTTTTAACTTAAGTTGTGGGTGTGTTGAGCACTCAGCAAGACTTTGTCTCACACTCATTCACTTTGTCATTTCACACACTCACACGAGGACGCTGCCAAACACAGCCACTGCCAAGTGCAACACAGCCGCCTTAAGTTTTCCACTTAGTGTAGTCACTGGGTCTCACACCCAGATTACATCCACCAGGATTTGTTCTCTTGGTCACCTCCTTTCCTATGATTTTCCTTCTTTCAGACTGTGGTTGCATCAGGTTTGGAAGGAGGGATGCCGGTGGAAAGTGGGAGCAGCGCAGCCGCCCGCCAGGCCAAGCAGAAGAGGAAGTCCCACAGCCTGTCCATCCGCAGGACCAACAGCACGGAGCAGGACCGCTCCGGCCTGCAGAGAGACATGCTGGAGGGACAGGTGACCACTCACTCAGTTAGAATACACAGAAAGGGCTTGGAAAGTGTTTAATTTGTCATAAGTTGTATGTAAAACCACCCTCTGTCATCATTAGCCGGCCGTCCTGCTGTTGCTGCAGCACTCTCGTTGTAAGCCTAAGCCAATTAGGGTTTGATGCACCCGTGGTTTATATTGATGCCGGCTTAAGCGCGCCACAATTACAACATGATTGCTGTGGGGTTATTTTAACTCTGTGGTAAAAACAGACGGATTTAGAAGCAGCGTCAGCATATTTGCACTTGACTCAGGTGGATTGGTCAGATCAGTGGTTTCTGGTCCTGGATTCCTGCTTGGATTCAGTCTGCCAGACAATGAGGATCTGAGTTACTCCTGGGATGTTTGGGATACAGAGTTAATTATCTCAAAAGATGGTGAAACAAGAAAAAAGGCGTGAGAGCCACCGAATAGAGGATTAGCTACATTTTACCTGGAAAGTATCCGTCATATCTAAACTGTGTTTTTTAACTTGGTGACGTTTTTCCTGCAAATAGTTCTGACCTGAACACAGGTGAGGTTCAGTGACGCCTCAGCTTATATTATACTCTTCAACACTAGAGTAAACTGGAGTAACCTTCTCCTCTTTCATCTTTAGATTAACAATTATTAGGATAAAAAACCTTGACTATACTGGGAGTTATTTAGCTACCCAGAAACTTGAAAATGTTCTTTGTCAGATTTGATGTATTTGTCATTTTAATCATAAAATAACTGAGTTGAAACATGCTAAAGGTTAAGTGCACAATAAAACATACAGCTGTATATACACACAGAAAGTAGAAATTAAGGTTGTAAGCTTTGTATGTGTGTATAACACTTTGTGTTCATGAAGGTCAACACAAACAAATGACTGAGCAGGAAATGACATTATGTATTCAGGCTGCCATGACAACAGCAGTCAGCATGACACAGCAGACCATGCAGCTGATTATTAGATGTGTAAGAACTGGGTGAATTACAGCTTTTCCATCAACTTAAATACATATGTGATGCATTAATACAGGAGTGTTGAACTGATCCATGAGAGAGCCATGAAGCTGCAGGTTTTTACTCACCTGATTGAACAAATCACCTGCTGAAGAAGGTTCAGATTGAATGAGTCGAGTCAGCTGCTCCTGCTTGTTTTAAGGGAAACCTGCAGACCTGTTTGACCCTCTGCATTAAAGTATTCCTTTGAATTATTCCTCTGATAATTTGGACACTCAGGCCTGCTGATAAATGAGGTGCTATTTTCTCACTGAGAAAGAAAAATCAGGTGTAAATGATTCAGTTAATGATGGCTGCGCTCCATTTAGCAGAGGTGTCGTTAGTAGTAGCACCTGTGCTGCTCCTGCTGTGAAAAGGCCTCTAACCTCATTTAAAGTATTAGACCAGTTGGCTTTGGCACTGGTTTCCAATGGTCCACTTAGTGGAGGTAAAACCTCCATATGTATATTCTCAGAGAGCAAAATATGATCATGGATTAAATGCAAAGACTCCTGAATGTGGAAGCTGAATTTCATGATGCACAGCTGAAGATAAATCCTCATGCAGGCCCAGTAAGCATCGAGTTATTCTGGATTTTAAGGAGCTGGTGCCAGCAGTGTAATCCCTTCCTCATGACGTTTGTTTTTTCACTCTGGTCCCTTTTGGTCCCAGTCCTCTGATAATCTGGAGTCCCTCATGAGGATGGAGGTAAGTGTCAGGTGTTCAGACTGTAGTTTATCTCCCCAGGTAGTTTTTAGAGGTAGCAGTAATGCAGTAGTTCATGTTTGATTAGAGTTTAGAGCAGCTCAGAGTGATTCTCTGTTTCAGATCAATGAATCCTTTCCCTTTACAAAGTGTTCATACTAAATAATCCTGAAACATTTATGATGCGATCACACTAACAGTTCATTTCCCTCTGAAATAATGTGGATCAATAGACTTAACTGTATTTTATTTGGTGCTCTTGTATCCACACTGTCCAACTACATCACAACAATGTTTATGGGATAAAATTAAAATATATTTATCATGTTTTTGTTTGAGGTTTAGCTGGTGCTCTTTTAATTGTGCAGGGGAATAAAATGGAGTCTTCAGTGATCGTAATAATGCACAAAAATAGGAGAATAATGGAATAAACATGAGAAGTATAAAGATAAATATGAGCAAATACCTCAAATATATGCAAAGGTTTTCAAGCACTTGGGACTTTATACGTCTCAGTCCTCATCATGAACCCGTGTGTTTTAATGGTGAATTCTGTATTGAAACTTTAATTTTAAGCTTCTCCTTCCAGATATTTGTTTTTGTTTTTTATGCTCAGATGAACTGGAACAAATCAAACAAGCGAATGCTGCTTAGATTTCATGCTAGCCTGTTCTCCGTGTGTGGAGTATCTCCTCCTCCCGTGTGCTCTGTGGCACCAACATCAGCCTGTGAATGCTAACAGCACGCTCGACTGATTTCTTTAGAAAATATAGCTGCGAGCAGCAATTCAGCTCAAGCAGGAGTCCATTATGCAGAGCAGCCTGCACTCAGGTACAAAGACACGCTGAGCACTTTTTATCTGGACAAAGCTGCGAGCTGTGGCCCACTTCCTGTTTGTGACCGTGCTGCAGAGTCTTATCAAAGAAGAAATAATGTTAGAAACATTAAAAACATTTACTCCCGACTGTAAGAGCTCACTCAGGGATTTGTTTACTTCCAGTAACATCAGTCTCTCTCAGTGATGAACTCACGTTTCCATGTTTTTCACGTCCCTGCAGGACTCCAAACTGCCGCTGTCCCTGAGGAGCAACCTGCTGGATCTGTTCAGTCAGATCGAGAGGGAGTTTGAAAACCTCTACATAGAAAACCTGGAATGTAAGTCTGACAGTATTTCTTTAAATCTGTCCATTTAAACCCAGTACAGCTGGCAGCCAGCAACAACCAATGATGCTGCTTCTTCTTGTGACAACTTTGTTTCTCATTTTACATTGTGTTTATTATATTTCTTCTTGCTTAAATTGTTAATATTTTTGCTGCTGTAACACTGGAAATGTCCCCGTTGTGGGACTAATAAAGGAATATTATCTAAGTTATAACTCATTTGAATGAGAAAATATTTGTAATTGTGTCATTAAAGAGCAAAAATGTATTTATAAATAGAAGTAGGTCTCTTGATTCAACATTTATCTGACTTTTCTGAGGGCAGTAAAAAAAAAACATGAATGAAACTACAGCCCCACTAACAATGACACAGCATTTTTTATTTCCTGCAGTGCAGTCGGTCGTATTTCTGTCCGTCTTTTAACTCGCGACCTGTTTGACTCTCAGTACGCAGAGAAATCGAGACGCTGAACGATCGTCTGACTGCAGAAGGACAGAATTTCGAAGGGGCCGATTTAGCCAAAGGAGCTCTGAAAACTAAAGGTGAGACACTTTTATTTATTTATTTTATTCTCTTTTTATGGAAAATAGAAATTCACTTACATATTTTATGTAAACATATTTTGTCATGAATTTAGCACATTTATATTAAGATAAATAATAAGAAAGGAGATAAAAATATATACGTGATTTTTTTTAAAAAGGTAAATAAAATCACATATATATTATTAAAATGTGTATGGTGCAGTTTTGGAGCCCAGATTAAAATAAATAAATACAATAATAATAATATTAATAATGCACAATTAATTACACTAATAATGGAGAATTATTATTATTTATAAGAAGAAGAAATAAGAGTAAGTACCAAATATCGTCTCATAGTCAAATCTTTCTTTTATTAAATAAATATAATAGAAATAATAATCATAATTTATTTGTTAAACAGGGTAATGTGCATTCATTATTTTGCATATAATGAAATGTCTGCATGAATTGCTTTTTAATTTTATTTATTATTAATTTGTATTTTTCGTGCAATCCTCAGCGAGCCACAGCACGAGCCAGCTGTCCCAAAAACTAAAGACGACCTACAAGGCTTCCACAAGCAAGGTACACAGGTTTTATTTTACTTCTGACAGTAGAACGATCCTGCAGAAACGTGTAAATGTTTGTTAGAGGTTGTCGTGTGCTTGCATTCATGTGTGTTTATATTCATTGGTTTCCTCAAAGCGTTGCTGCAGAGGCGACGCTTTGAGGAAACCATCTATCAGGGGAAGATAAATACAAAATGTAAAGAGATCCATTGCTTTCCTCAGTTTACCATCACTTGACTTGTGAATGTTAAAGAGAAGAAATGCTGTGTTTTTTCACCTTTTTTCACCTCGTAGCCGCGTTCAAACTCTTGCCATGCCAGAGTAGGTGGATCCCGCAACTTCAGCGTAACCAGCTGGGAGTTGTGGGGTGGAGACTCATGGGTAACTTGTTGCTTTCTCCCCCTTGTGTGCCAATATGCATGAAAACAGCCCAGCCAGGGGGTCGACTCTCCCTCCCCGAGAGACTTGGTCATTCAAATGTAGGAGCTTTTTATCTGCGTGAGATAAAACACGACTTTGTTATCTCACTAACAGGCTTTTTCAGTTGCTCCTCTTTGGTTTTCATTAAGCTACATCGTCACATAACGGAGACATATTTAACATGAAGCAGTTATTATCAGAGTGCTTCTGTGATTAATAAAAAACAGTCGCGGTGAAGGAGTTGGCTGCTTTCGATCATCGCTCACTCAGAGCAGAGTGTGTGGTCTGCTCAGACACGTCGGCCACATCAGATTTTGTTTTTATTTAATTTTTAAAATCATTTTAAGATTATCACAGATTTTTAAGTGTGATTTTGTTGATTTTTCACTGAGTAAATGACTGGAATATGTTGAATATAGTTTATTAAATTGTGAAATTGTTATATTGTTACCTAATTTATTATATTTTTTTAATATATTTAATATATTATTTATTTAAATCCATATTCAAAAATATTTTTTTGAATATGGAATTGAATTTTTTAAATTATTTGTATATTATTTCAATGTATATTTAAATAGTAATATATTTATAATTTTTTAAAATATTAATATTTATTTGTTATGCAGTTGAATTATAATTAAAATCATCTTTTTTTAAGTTCAGTAAATAAATTGTTTCCAAAGCCAATAAGAAATGATTCAGTGAGTGTTTAATAATTTTGATATCTCTCAATATTGACCAAAAAGTTATCATGATTATGATTTCTGCAGCTCTAGAAGTTAACAAAAAAAAAACGATTTTCTGATGATTTTTTGACTTGTGTTTTTCAGGGTTGTGCCCAGAATACAGTATAAGAATAGAGTGTTTTTATTAATAATTTTAACTGATTTATTGATCATAAATTGATAGTAAAACAGGTGAAATCTTGATGTGGCTGCAGCAGACTGCACACTGCAGCTGCAGACTGTAGAGCTTTAACCGCTGGAGCGTTAGATTTACTCAAAGCTTATTTTCAGATGCTTTGCGTTTCCTTCCAGTCCCTGTTTCTGCTTTTTATTTTCTCAAATGTAGCATTTAAACATGACTCTTTTATTTTGACATTGTCACACTGCATTTGATTTATCTGACAAACTTAGCAAACATGTAAGTATATTTAAAACAAGCGCAAACAATCTTTTTTTTCTTTATAAAAGAATCTGCTTCCACTGTGCTCAGCGATGGTATTTTCATCATATCTGCAGTGTTTCTCTCTCTTATTTTGACTGTATTTGACGTCGTTTTAACAGATTTTTAAAACATGAAGGATCTGCTCTGTTCTCTGTAAGCTAACCTTCCCGTGAATGACGCGTCCTCTTTGCTCTCCTGCTTCCTTTCAGTTGGAACTTATTTAGTGGTCTGTTCCCAAAACGAGCCGAGAGTCCCGTTTGTATCATCCCCATCTTTAATGTAAACACCGAACCTTGATACCACTGATAATGATTACTGATCGATTTCCTGTGTCGCCATAACACAGTATTTTTTGCTCCTTCTTCTTCCCCTTCTAGACTTTTATTTTTCTGTTTTGCCTTTATAGTAATCCTGGTGTAATAAATGCAGTACTGACACTGAGTGTGTCTGCATTTGTGTTGATACCGGTTCTGGGTTGACTGACGGTTTGTTTGGAAGCATCAGATTGGTGGCTAAATAAAAAGCTTAAAACAAATATTTATTTAATGTATGAAACCTCTTGAACCCAGGACTGATATGAATAACGCAGTTATGAACTGAAGCTTCTTAGCTCTGGCTACTACAAGGACCCTGCTGACCCGCTTCCTCCCTCCGTCACTCCAGGGTTCCTCCACAGCTCTGCACAGAAAAATAATCACATCCAGGCCTGTAAACGTTTTGTGAAATGAGGAAAAATTCTGGAAATATACTGACACCTTCATGTTTTATGTCTTTATTAAAATAATCATTATAATTTGAAAGCCTTCATATTTCGCCGTGCTTTTACTCATTTTTCTTCGCAGATTTCTGCAGATTTTTGGATGATAAAAACAATAAAATATTGACTTTGGCTCTTGCAATGAAGAGATTTTCTTGGATTTAAAAGTCATAATTCTGTTAATATCATCATGTGGAACGTGGAACGAGAATATTCTTGGCATGGACAATTAAAAAAAAAAAAAAAAATGTTTATAATTATCCTACTTTTTTGTTGCATTTTTTCATTTTGTGCCTTGACCTTTAGATTCAAAGTTACAATCTTAAAATCTCCTTTTCGCTCTCTTTGCTGCCACCTGTGGTGATTAGTGGTAATTGCAGCGGAGTTATCCTTGTTTGTTTGGTGATAGTATCCATTAAAAACAGTTTGCAGTTTGTCGTCCACATAGTGACTTAACAAGCATTTATTTAAATCAAAATCTTTCAGATTATTACTTTATGATAAGGTTCTCTTAAAAATACATTTACAGATTTAATGATTTGATACAATATGCCCTTTAAAGTCACTGATTTGATTAAAAAAGGTGATTCATTTAAAAAAAAAAAAACTACCTCTATTAACTCCAGAATACTGATTTCCACTCCTCATTTTACAA
>CAFUXE010002231.1:3441-17758 GCA_903364295.1 Serranus cabrilla | reverse complement strand
CCCTCAAGGCCTCCATACACACTCCTCTATGGTCTAAAGGAGAAAAGGTCCTCGTTTAAATGTATATGCATGGAAAAGCTCAGTATTAACATTATCAAATAGTATCTTAGATGTTGTGATTGGATATTAATTTAATTAAATTTAAATGTGGTTGCAGACTTTTTTATATCAGTAAATATTGTATTGTTGTCCAAATAATTTATATGACATCGTATTGTGATAAAGTTGTGAAGAGTATCTGGTACATTTTTGTGAGCTGAGCCGATTCTAGAAGGTTAGTTAAGTTGTGTTGTGTTGGTTGCTCGTTGTGTTTTGTAAAACACAATAGTTTCTTTTTATTAACTCGGCCAAAATTTTAAAATTACGTCATACAATTAACAAAGTGCAGATGTTTCTCTGTTTAGTTGAAAGGATCCAGTGAAAATGAGTCGAGCTGTACCACGCAGTGAAAATTTGGCATAATGGACATAAAATCATGCTTGAACTGCTTTACATCAGGTTTTCTGCAGGTTTAGTTGAAATTTTAGTTGTTTTTTATATAAAATATGGACTGAAAATGCTGATGAAGCTGTTTTTAAAGCATGTTTGACTGTTGAATATCGCTGCCGTCCTCCTGATGTGAAGTGAAGAGTTTTGGTGTTTCTGTTCTGAATGCTGAATCAGGTTTTACACACTGACACAGAACACATTTTCTATTTTAAAGGTGACTTTTCTAATGGTAGCCAACGTGTTTCTCATCCAGGTTTGGGAAAATAATGACAGATAATGCCTTAAAAAAAGCACCAAAGGTTTGGTGTTAGATATGTTTGTGATCATCAGATTCCTGTGTTGTCTGCCGTGCCTCAGGGTCACCGTCGGATGGTGTGCTGCTCCGCCTGGTGTGAAGACAACACGTCCTGCAACCTGTTCACCTGCGGCTTCGACCGGCAGGCCATCGGCTGGAACATCAACATCCCCGCCCTGCTGCAGGAGAAATGACCTGACAGTGAAGCTCCAAACTCTCTCATCCTGCAGGCTCAGAAGGTGGCTTTGAAAGGTTTTCTTTTTGTCTGACAAAATTTGAGCAATCACTCAGTGAAAGGTAACGTTTTAAGTCCTAACAGCCGTCCTCTGAGTCTACAGGAAGTCAGTGTTTGACGGGAGAGAAAAGGACTTAAACTCGCTGTCTGCTGCATCTGTCACGCTCTCTAACTCACCGCCAACATACACGGAGCGCCTCTGTGCGGCTCCTCGCCATCTAAAAGAGAAAAGCAAACAAGCTGTGTAGCACTGAGTTTAAAAAACAAACGTAACACAGGAGAGTTCTTCATCTCTTCGTTGAACTCACATTTGCTGATGCAAACAGTTAGACATGTTAATAATTTGTGCCACTAACAGCAGATTTATCGGCTGATGCTTTAAAGGAAAAATCCACTAATTTACAATCAATTTGAGGATGTTTTCGGGAGTTAATCTGTGATATTAGCTTCTGCTTTACTTAAATATCCTGATTGCTAAACATTGGTGCAGAAAGGCACCGATTGAAAGAAGTCCACACAAAAAGTGATGCTAAAATCTCCTTTTTTATCATTTATTTTTTTTATTTCTCAACCATTTTCTGCTTCTGGAAATAACGTGACAACACAAACATTGTCCAAATTGTGTTTGCCTGGTTATCCATTTTAGGTTTCTGTTTGTTAAAAGTGGATTTTTTCCTTGAGATTCATAAAAAACATTTTATTTGACACCTGAGATTCATAGCTAAACATCTATAGCACAATTTAAAACCAGCTATCTTCTCTCAGAGTCGCTCCCTTATTCTGCACAGCTCGGTTCTGTTAAGTAATGCACCTTTAAAAAAATATACCTGCAGCTTTCACAGTTTTTCTTTTTGTTGCTGTTTTAGCAAAAAAATAAATGTACATATTGAACACAGTCACAATAGAAAACAGCTGCTGGTGGGATTGTTGTCTGCACAGCCAGACTCTTTGGCACATAATGGTCCTATTCTGTAGTAAAAAAAAAAAAACGATGGCTGATAAAGGAGCTGAAATCGTCTGGTTTCTCCTGAAAAAATGTGAGTAAAAACAGTTCCCATGCTGGCAGTGCTGCCGAAGGGTTTCTCTCCCGTGTGGATACACGTGTACGGCCCTGAAAACAGATCAGGAGTCTGGGTGGCTTTCAGACTGATCAATATAAAGCCTGTTAAAAGCAGGAACTCACCAAATGACAGCAAAGAGAGAGAACATGAGGAGATGTGGAGATAGAATTAAAAAGCATGATTTGTAACAACAGAGAGGCGCTGACCTCCATCGAAAAATACATGACATTTTTATTACTGTGTCATCAGTATCTAACCTGCATGAGCTAAAAGCTAAAAGACACAAATATTAAATTAGGGATGCACCAGTTCTGAATGTAAAATAAATTAGAAACATTAATAGAGCTCATTCACCTCCTGTGTTTTTTATTCAGAATTCAACATTCTTGCTGCTGACACTTTCTTTCAGGCCGATGAATCGGTGCATCCCCATGTAGAATCATAAATAACTATTATAAAGCGTATGTGATTGTAACCTACAAGAGAAATCAAAGACTTATTATATAGTTGCATGTATTTGAGACAAAGGAATCTAATATAATAAGACATAAACTACCACTCTGAACTTTGATAACCTGTATACCAATAAATTATAAATGATGCAATATGGCCTCCAGCCACCAGAGGGCGCACTCAAGTCAGTGAGTGAGAAAGAAAATCCTACACAGTTTTAACATGATTTCTAATTAAAGAAAACATTTTCAGTGATTTTCTTTAAGAAATTGAACAAAAAGACTTTAGTTGAAATCTTTGAGTTCTGTTTGAAAGCCATCCAGATTTCCCGCTCACAGTGTTATGGTTTCTCTTTGTTTCTCTCTGGTGTGGATGCTGAGGTTTCCTCCCAGTGCTGCCACTGGTGTGGTCTCTCTTCAGCTCGTGTTATTATCTCTCTCCTGTGTGGAGGCTTTAGTGTTTTGGGTTTGTTCTTTACTGATGGAAACGTCTCAGTCGTCTGTTTTTCTCCAGTATTTTTCTCCCGCGTGTTGGACTCTGTTTCTGTGAAGCCATGAACCAGCCACTGTGCGTCTCGTAGACAAATTCTCCCTGCCGTGTTTATCGTTAGAGGCTGATAGATGTGGAGACCTTGTTCCATCTGAGACGTGTGAGCGGGGAGGAAAGATGATATCAGTGTTTCTGTACGTGTGCAAACGAAATCTTTAGTCTCTAAGAGCAACACCTGTTGACGTGGTTGTGAGGCGGGGCTGGGTACCGACACAAAACATGTATATATTTAATACGAACTTTTGTTTCTTTTTAAAGAACTAAATGGACTCTTAAAGTGTTATTTTTTATGTTTTGCCTAGTCCAAACTCACTGTGCTGTTATTAGATTTACTTTTAGTAATGTTTCTTTTATCAAGTGCACAGAGAAAGCGTTAATCTTTCTAGTCTAGTGGCTAGCTTGTTAGCTAGCTATCTTGCTAATCCATCTTCACTCTCCTCTCTGTAAAACAACCTGCCAGCAGCGGCTTGTAAGTCACTGTTGGACTCATTTTTTGTAATAAGTTTAGCTTAAAAGCTTGAGGAAAGCCAGCTGTCTGCTAGCTAGCTTGTCATGCTTTTAGCTACACTGGTTGCAGAAAATTAGCTGAACAAAGTTCATATCTAGTGTTAGTAATCGGCTTTTCTACGCTGTGACTAGAAGAGTGTGTGGGTGAAGAACTAGGTTGTTTAATTTAATTATTCAGTGGATAGCTAAAAAAAAAGACTATAGAAACTTTCCCAAGAGACAAGGAACTTTTTTAGGAACTCAAAAACTTCACCTGTGATTTGATCAAAGTAATCAGGGTCTAAATCTCCTTCCTGTCCCTGTTTCTGGTGCTTCTGGTGATGTTTCTTTAAGATCAGTGTTGTGTCTAGTTTCAGTATTACGGAGACAAGTGGATTTGTTTTTGTTTGTTTTCTGGCGGATGCTCCTCGGGTACCCAGCCCTGCTGTTGAACCAATACTTGACATGATTGTAAAAAAAACTTGTTTTCTAGTTTATCGCAGTGCCCTTTAGTCGTTAGTGTTAAACACTGTCGTGGGATTCTGTCAGTGTCATATTTGTTATGGTACTTAAAAAAAAACAACTAGTGAAACCTTTCTGAGGAGTGTCGTGATGCGTTCGCTGTCACTTGCTTTGCTGCTTTCCCACTGCCACTAAAAAACAGCCAAAGCTGCATTTAAGTGAATGGGAGAGGCTGTAATGGTGTGTGTGTGTGTGTGTGTGTGTCAGAGAGAGAGAGAGAGTGTTTTTGTGTGTCTGTGTGGTGATACAAATCAACGTCTAATAACGTGTTTAATGTGATAACAGTACAACTTCTTGTGCTCTGTTGTACTCGTGAGTTACTGCATTAACACGACAAAAAGCACAGTTTGTTTCTGAGTCTAGCTTTAGATTTGTGAAGCGTTTTGATGGTTCGTAACAAAAGTGTTCATTCAAACAACTACATTCACTTGACAAATATTTCTGGGGTTTTGTGGATACCTACAGTTTCTGTGTGTGTGTTTGGTAACACTTTGCAGCTGCCTTTTGCAGTAAATTCACCCAGTAAAATGTATCTCCAACAAAAGAAAACTCTTGGCAACAAAAATTTTTTTCTGGAAATAAATTTGGATTTCGAGGTTTAAAAACGCTACAGGAAAGACATTGTTGTTCAGGCAATTTCTTAGATTTTGTCTGATTATTTTGTCTTTTTCTGGACCAACAAAAAAAGACGATTTAGGTGTTTATTTTACGACACTTTAGATTTCTCCTATATTCAGTAAAAGTCGCCTCACTTGACATCATTTATAGTCTGATTTAAAGAGCATTTTTTTCCAAAATGTCCTTTTTAATGGCTGTTGACAGTATTTATGATTGACAAATTGCTAAAAAGAGAGATCTTAGATTACATTTATTTAAAAACCTTTAACTCCAATTGTGAAAAATGCAAATGAAAACAAAAATCATTTGGTTGAATGCAGTAAAAATAACCAAGATATTTAATGTTCAAAGTTATAAACTAAAAAATATTAAACCTGCACATTACTGTTCTGGAAAAGTTTGCAAATTAGCACATATTTAATAAGATAAAGCATCAAATGCACATTTAAACAGAACATTTCAGAAATCTTGCAATACAAAAAACAACAAACTGGAAAATTAAAATGGTGATAACAGTTAGTAAGATACCTGTTGTGTCCCTTGAGCCTAATTTTTTGCCTCCTTTACGTAAAAAAATAGATAAATCTCTTTCAAACAATGTAACCGCAGCTTTTTTCCTCCTAAAAAAGTAAAAATAAATCTAAAAATGTGCAAAAATAGGGACGAAATAAATGCAAAGTATCAAACATTGAGCATAAATGAGCCCCTTAGATCAAATAAATGGAGAATGTTTGCAGTACTTGTCAAAAGGCACATGTGAAGTGTTAACTCCTCCTCTAAAACAGTAACATTTGTACCATATAGATTGTAATATATGCAGAAAGATGAGCCGGTTTGGCTGTAAAGTGTATTTCAGCTGCAGCAGTTTTATTGGCTTTTATAACTTGATGACATGATGCTGCATTTCATCTGTTTTTACTTTGTGTAAATCCGTTTTACCGCTTCACGGCGGGTGGCGTTCGTTCATCCGTCAAAGGCTTCACATTCACATTAAACTCAGTTCTTTTTGTCATTTATACCAGAGATGGAGAATGTAGTTTTTTATCAGTTCGCCCAGTTAGTGACAAAAAATGTGAGCTGCAGACTAAAGTTTCCTAAAAACCTTTAAGTATGTTTTTAAGAAATACCTTTTTTGTAAGTAGTAGTTATTTATATTAGTTCACACGTGTGAATTATGATATTTTTCACTGTAGGAAACACTTTAGCTGCATTTAGCAGTTATTAAAAACAGTTTTTTATTTCTCCAAAAGTCGTCATCGCTGGTTTAAGTGACAAAACATTTTGTTTGTGTGAAGGAACTTTAAAAGCTGTGTGTGTGTGTGTGTGTGTGTGTGTAAACAGGTTTCACTGCACTCAGCTGCATTTTTTTTTTACCAACACTGAGCCACTCTGCTGCCACGTTCATAATAATGTTAATAATGTGCCGTCACACTCTGTTCTCACTCTGAATCACAATGAAAAAACAACAGATCACATCTTCACTGAGCCTCGTTACGCTGCGGCTCGTTGGTGTTTACAGTGTTTGTGTGATCAAAGTGGTCGATGTAGAAGAACAAACGCTCAGTTCTCAGAAGAAAAAATAAAAGCCTGTCGGACGACCTGACGGCAGTCTGAGGGTCGTCGCCGTGTAATGAGGAACAAGCGTCTGCTTGTGAAATCAAAATAAACCGTTTGTGCTGTTTGAACGTTTTCTGGTTGACTTGTTTTTTGTCTGAAAATTAAACTAAAATCTCCTTAAAGCTGCATTTACTCTTCTGGCCAGCAGGGGGCGACTCTACTGGATGCAAAAGAAGTCTGTGAGAAACTACTCTCTTTATTTCCTCTGAGACATTTTTCTGATGATTGCATGTTGCTAATTGCTAATTTTGTCTTTTTTTCTTCAATACAGCATAATTTAGAATAAAATAAACTGTAAAGGATATACTTTATGGCAACAATACTTTGTTGATTACATTATTATTAAGCTGTTAAAGTCTCAGCTAAAATTCTTACATTTTTAAAAGGAACATAACAAAAATGCCCAATGTTTAAACGGATGTAGCTTTTAGCCACATGCTAAACCAAATTACTGGAAACTGTAAAATGTAATCTTTCAAATGATGCCTCATTAATGCATTTACCTGAAAGTTATTTTATTATTATCTTGGCCCCAAAATTGTTTGGTATAACCCCAAGGTTATGTTTGAAATGTTGATCAGTAATATGTTTAGTGAAACTAAATTTTGATTATTTGAACAATGGCGACCACATGGTGCATTTAAGGTCACTCTTTTTTTTCTCTCATATCAAATCTTTTCTGCACTTTTGAAAAGTTTTACTGGAGACACTGGGACTTTGTGCGACATCAACATTTTAGTGTTTTTAAATTCCCTCATTTACTGACTTATTTATTTAAAATAGAGACATTTATCACCGTTTTATCTGCCTGCTAATTTGGCCTTAAATATATTTATAAATCTTGCTAAAACCCTTGAAGTGCAGTCTTTTCTTCAAGTTTAAACATAAGCAAACATCCACTAACTTCCACTGATTGTCTATAACTGTAGATGCAATAATTACTTAATATGTTAACAATTTCAGGGTTATTTTTCGAGGCAAGAAATTAAGGTCTTGTGTCTTTTCTGGATGGTGTAAAAATTCTGGAAAAGACCGATTTCACACACCTGCTCAACAGAATTCAAGCTTTGACACAAACTAACACAAATAAGATCCTTTATTCCCAGTGATAAAAATATTCATGACCAATATAGACTACATCCATTCTGCATATCTCATAATAAAACTTTACATATCATTCAACACTTTCAGTAGAAGTTCTTCTCCTTATCTCATAAAACATTTCTGTAAATTAACACAAAGACACAGAGAACATGTTTAGGAAAATAAAAACCTTTGGGATATTTGTAATTTAATTAATACTTTAAAGAGATAAAAGGAGAAATATAGAGAACACAAAATAAAGGAAAAACCTGGTGTCCACATGTTGTAATGCACCAAACGTCCCTCTAGGGGGCGACGTGCCTCCACTGAGCCTCATGTTCACTGTGACACTTTAAAATGCACGAGGAGAAATAAACAGTCACATGAATTATATATTAATGAAACAACAAAACACAAAGAAAAGAAAACAAACACGAACAAATTAATACAAAGTGTTGTATTGATCACATTATGTGGGAGATACATTTGCTTTGTTACATTGTGGGGACCCACCCCGAAAGCTGGTCCCCACATGGTTCACTTTAACATTTTAGGGTTAAAACTTGATTTTTGATTAAGTTTACAGTATATTTTTGGACTTGTAGTTGTTATGGTTAAGTTAATACAATGTCCTCCTAAGTTACACAAACAAGTTCAATGTGTGTGTGTGCTGGCTTCTGTATTATAGCGTTTTTGAGGACCTATAGGTTTAAGAGGACACTTTGGATTGTGGGGACATTTTGGCCTGTCTGCACTTTTTAAAAGGGTCAATTCATGGATTATTTTTATTATGTCACAAACCATGTTTTGATTAAAGTGTTTTTATGCACATTTTGAATAGAAGTGTAAAATTACATGGAATCGAATGAATATTTATCAGCTATTCGACATTAGCTGGAATATGAGAATATCATTATATATCCTCTTTAAGATGCACCACTTTTGCATCTCACCTTTTGAAATTCCTGCTTTATTCTTTAAATTATTTGAATAATTATTAGTGTTCAATCCACATTTACACATCCAGATCTAGATTTGCAGCTGTTTGTTTGCTAGTTTAGCCATTTAAACAAGTTATTTTTTACTTCTTTTGCTTAGTTAAACTTACTCGAAATATCTTTAAAGTTACGAAGTGTTTGCAGCAAAGTGTCTTTTAAGATTAAGGCTAGCTATACAAGCTAGCATTAGCTTCCAGAGCTAAAGTTAGCAGCTTTTATGCAACATTACACAGTAAGAAGTCTACAGCTTTTACCTAAAAGTTTTTACTTTTCCAAATACTGAAATATCTCATTAAGTAATGAATTCTTTACTCATGTCTCCAATTATTAATCACCTATCATGTAAGATAAATTCAGGTGAAATTACCAACTTGTATGTATTCTCATCCACATGCCCCAAAAAATAAAATAAATAAACACATGAACTTATGTCTAACGCTCCACTTTCAGCCTTTGATGCTCAGTTGTTCACACACTGACGTTAAAGTGACCCAGTTCTGCAGGTTTTCTGATCCACGTCCCCAGCCCTCCGGCCTGCAGAGCGCTGGTGAACTGCTGCACCGCCCTTTGGTAGCGCCCGGCCGCCATCTTGGACCCAGAGTACGTCCCTGGAGCGGCTTCTGCAGCGTTCAACTGAGAAGGTAAGACAGAAACAAGATCCACGGTCATTAAACAAGAACCAAGATGAACAAATAGGAGAAAAGATGCTGTGACTCCAAACATCAGGGCACAAATAATTTCTCCTGGTTAAAAAACTGGGAATTTAACCCATCTGCCTCCCACCCAGCCATGAATATAATAAGTTGTGTTCCACCACTGTAATTTCTTAAATGTAGATCCAAAGACCTAAAAATAACACCTGTCAATCATCTCCTGCTCCATGTTAAATGGATCTTTCACACCGCAGACATTTTGACCTGTCAGTGCAGGAAAAATCTCAGGTGGAACTAATAACGTTAATCATTAAAGCTTCCATGTTCACGACAGCAGCGACACATCAAGAGCTCCATATCAGCAGCAGAAAACTCCATTAACACACACACTACTGTGTTTACGCTGGTTCTTTGTTTTAACAATGTGAGTTTATTACTTATTTATTTTTCTTGTGACTTCACTTAATATTTTTGACGTTTAAAGCCGATGTAAGCAGTTTAATTTTGTTGTTATTTTTGGTGCCACAGTAGCTTTTCAGCATATTGTAAATCATTATGATCTGAGACTATTTTGGGGATTTTTGAGAACAATTTTAGAGGGTAAAAGTTCACAGATTACCAATATAGTTATTTTTTATATTTTTATTTTTTTTTATTTTTTAGCTAGAATGGAAATAGACCCATTTACTGATGATTAGACACAGATTTTATACACTCCTTATTAAATAATATTTAACATTATTCTACATAAAATGTATTACACTATCAAACTATTCTAGAAATAAAAATAAATAAATAAATAAATAGATAAAGAAATATAAATAATACCATTTGTTCAGTGTTAGTCAATCACGCATCATTTAAATAAAGAATAAATAAAATTTTTAAAAAATATATAAAACTAGATTTTACATAATGAGAGGGCTCCTTACTAAAATCAATAACTGTTTTAAATAATATTTAATATTATTATACATTAATCTACATAAAATGTACTACACTGTAAAAAAACATTCTAGATATAAAAAAATAAATAATAAATAGGTGAAGAAATATAAATACCATATGTTCAGTGTGTTAGTCAATAACTGACCATTTAAATAAATATTAAATAAAAATAAATATATAAATAAAACCATTACAAAATCCACCATTATCAGCATCATATAATATGTAAAGAAAAAACGTATATTGAGCAATAATATCAGTCGACTAATCCATCTGCCCGGCTCTAATTTTCAGATTTTTATCTTATTTTATGAGGCACTTGAACGTGTTGTGGGTAAAAAACATTAAACACTAATTACTGTTCCAGTCCGAGTGTTTTTATGGAGCCGTGAATCAAAGACAAAGACTCATAAAAACGTTTCCGCAGGAAGTTCATCCGTGTTTTTCTCTTCATTTGTAATTTTCTCTCACATGCATTTAATCTAATTCTCTTCAAGTCATTGAGTCTTTAAAACACTGTGTCATCCTGTCGTCTCCTGCTGTTCCATAATGACGTGTGTGTGACACTCGGAGCAGCTTTTCCAGTTGCTTTTGTAAATAATTACGACTCTTGTCTGCGGTCGTTAAATTTTAAAGCGAGGCCGTTTGGTTCAGAACAACTCTCAGAGCATCATAAGTCAAACCCTGCCTGTTTAAAAACATCACTATATTATGGAGGTTTTGGACACTTTTAGACCTCAAGCTCCTTGTTTGTCTTTTATTAGTTTATTTTATATTTTTTAATGCCACTTTTTATGCAACGTTGTGAAAAAGTCGACTTCCAATGCTGAAAAGCACTGGAAAACATCATTTTAAAAGTACAAAAATGTTGATAAAAGTATCAGATTTGGACACCGAAAAGAGAATAAAATGTTTAAAAGAAGTAAAATCATAATCCAGCTACACTGTAAAAAAAATTTTTTGTAGAAATGACAGTAAAATGTTGTCAAATTGCATCAGAAATAGACCGAAAATTCAAAATTCACTTTTAATTACCGTAAAATAAGGAATAGTGGAAACTTAAATTTTTACTGTCAAAATGTTCATGTTAAATTATTGGAGAAATACCATAATAATAATAAAAATATGGGATTATTCAGCTCAAATTACAGTTACTTGGTGATATTTACGTTTAAATTTACAGTAGAAATCCCACTCACGGTATTTTTTACGGTGAAGTTCTGCCGTATTTAACCGTAAATTAAACAGATTTATTTTAAAGTGATTATATTAGCATTTCTGGACATAAATTAACTTTGGAAGAACTCTTTTAGAGGAATTAAAAGCCTTTATTTATGCTTTATGTTGTCTAGTGTCTAGTTGTTCTGGTTAGTCTGAATTATTTTCAGTTGATGTTTCTATAAAGAAAATTCAACTACTGTATTTTTCGTAACCATAAGGTCTATTTTCATACATAAGGCACAATGTTGATTTTTGAGGGAAATTAAGGATTTGAAATGCGCCTTATAGTGCGAAAAATATGGTAGTTTTTCCTGCATAAGTTTCCATAATAACTAAACTTGAATTATGTTGAATTAGCTGAAAATGGGACAAAATCGTGTAAAAATGAGCCAAAATAACCCCATAAAAAGCTTGGAACAGTCTCCAGGTGAGACTCCCTGTCCTGGAGCAGCCAGGTGACCCCCGTCCCACTTCCTGTTTGGCGTCCCTGTCCTACCTGCTGCTGCAGCCTGATCCAGCGTGTGAACACGGAGCGCCTGCAGAGCCGTGACGGCGTCCCTGAGTCCGTCCTCCTGCCTGTGCAGGTGCTGATCTCCTCCAGGTTTCCGTCCCCGAAGCTCCAGTTCACGCTGACGCTCGGCGCCTTCCCCGCCGGCCGCACCTCGCTGCTGCTCAGACCTGAGGGGAGAGGCCACAGGTAGACGGATCTGTTCAGCACCATCAATCACAGCTGGGAGATTATTACAGGGGAGCAAAAACTACCATTTGAAAAGAAGTTTAAATTTGCATAAAAGTACTTTTTTTTTTAAATTAAGTACAGCAGCATTTCCCAAACGTTTCCATGCCAACAGCCCCTGATAGCCTCTGGTGTCATTTCTTTTTAATTACATGCACATGATGATGCAAATATAAAAAATCAAACAGTATTAATAATGAATAATCATCCAGTCTTCCTTCTGTCATAAACATTTTTCATTTCTGCCTAAATAATCGACAGTAAGAATAATTCTCTAGATTATTTCTCTTTTGTTCGGCCTAATTTATTAATGATATTCAGTGTCTTTTAAAAAAAACATATATTAAAAAAACATGAACCAAAGTTTCCTGGACTTTGATACATATCAGGACTTACATACTTATTTATTAAACCTACTTATTTATTTCCATCACAGATTGTTTTTAGCTGTGATTGATCATAAATTGATTGAAATTCAGATTTAAAGTGATAAACAGCAATAATCTCATTATTTTAAACTTGATATTTTTGTTATTTTTGGTTGTTGTGGTTGAGTTTCGATCACTTCTCGTGTCTTCAGATCCTCAGTGAATAAACTGTTTCTGTTCAAACTTCAGGTGAGTGAAACTTTGGGACGTACAGCCGAGCAGCAGCGGCTGCCGTCGGTACGGGAGCAGCAGGTGTCTGACGGGCGCCAGGCGGCGAGCCATGGCGCGGCCCAGGTGCCCCGTGTGTCTGAGCGTCCCGACCGTCAGGCTGTGCAGGTAAACCGGCTCCACCAGGTGAGACAGCAGCGCCCCCTGCAGGCCCACGGCGCTCCACCTGAGACACAGTTACAGACAGAAGAACATGAAGGCGGTTTGACAGATTCTCACTCATTAATGTTTGAGCGCCGTTTGACCGTCTAGACTGCGGCGAGCTGTTCGCCTGCAGCTGCAGCTTCCTGAAACATCAGCTGAGACATTTAAAGAGGAAAAAAAAAGACTGCGGCTGAGGGAGTTCAAATAAAGACAAATATTATATATTAACGTGCATTGGTGGCGGCGCCCTCTAGTGGCCGTAGCAGTTATAAACGACACGAAGGTGGAAGTGAGAAAACAAACTTTATTAAATTAAATCTGAGGGATTTTATCATTTATTTTGAAAACAATGCAAATGAATTTAATTTTTTGATGAATTTCATGATCCTGCTTGGCACATTTCATGACCATAAGTCTAAATTTGCTGAATTATCCCCCTTTTTGAATTTATTAATTTTATGTAATCTGTAGAGCATATAAACAATAAATATACATTATTATAACCAGTTATTTGATTATTTCTCTTTCTGTGTTTCTTATTTTTTAGTCTGTCATTTGGTTTTTACATGATTTTAAGTTGTCTGACTGTATTATTGTTATTTTTATTACAATATAATCGATAATTAATTGCATAATTGTGTCATTTAAAGTAATGTCATTTAACTTCAGTGCATCATGTTTCTATATTTAATCTTGTCTTTTATTTGACTGTTTTTGTTCTCATGTTATTTCTCATTTCAGGTGTCGTCTTTTAGTCTCTGAGTTCCCTTTTCTCAGTGTGAGTTTGTCGTGTCTGTTACCTGAAGTTGTAAAGATTTTATACTCAAAAACAAGATGTAATAATAAACTGAATTTATCCTCAAAGATTAAATATTTATTATACTTTAAAATATTCTCTTTAAAATGCTCATTTTATTTCAGACTCACTTTGCCATCTTGTCGGTGCAGGACATGGTGACGGGAGGTTTCCGCGGAGACGCAGCGTCCCAGCTGTGATTGGCTCGCCGTGCCGTGATGGGCAGCGTCCCCTCGCCGCCGTCCACCTTCACCCTGAGGTGACAGTGGAACCTCCTGCTGGGATCTGACGGGACAGAGGAAGGAGACTGAGGAGGTGAAATAAACCATAAAACCAAGATCGATACGTTTTGTACATTTTCCCCAGAAGTTTACTGACTTTGGTGACCAACTTTTCCTCCAACACAACTTTTACTTTTTCTATAATAAGTGAAATATCTTCACAATTATTGACTTTATTGGAATGAAATTTGATGAAAACCATTTATGCCCTCCTCCCTTTTGTGCCAAAACCAGGTCAAAATCTCAATTTTTCCATTACTTCTTATATACCTGCACATGACTGTAGACTCTTATTTTTTTAGATTAAGTGTTACAATTTGTTTTATTTTGTCAGTTTCTCTGACTTCCTTCTAGTCAGGGGTGTAAACTTGTCACCTTTTGGTGGATATTACATTTTCTTAAAGGTAATTTGTTAGAATTTGTTCGATTTGTTTAATTTAAATGACTTATTTTGTCATTAGTGTCATAAACTCAAG
>CAFUXE010002203.1:0-12014 GCA_903364295.1 Serranus cabrilla | reverse complement strand
TGACTGAGAGGGTCACACCTGAGCTACTGCCTGGCTGTTGTTCTGAGCTGTTCCCACATCAGCTGCTGTGAGGTTATAACGCGCCCTCAAGATGGCGGGAGTCACGCCCAGGTGCACCCCTGCCTTAGACCGTTTCCTGTTAGAGGAAACTTTGCTGAGGTCCTGGCCTTTAGGAGGGAGGCGGTGAAGCCCTCCAACTGTGGACACACACACATGCACAAAAACATCCAGCAATGTCAGTACAGATCCAAACCTAAATACACAGCAATGACAGATGGCAGCTATAGAACTGGTTCTCACCAAAGTCCAGGTGTTGGTGAACATCATCATGAACAGAATAGGGCGCCGAAGACCTCACCACTGACTGTCCGTCCCTGATGTAACGCTTGAACTTGCTACCTGGAAGCAGGATCTCTGCAACCCTGAATACACACACACACACACAAAACACAGCTTTAATATTTACAACTCTCCCACATCATAGCTCCACCTAAGTTATTGAGTGTAGTTGTTTTAAAGAATAGCATGTTACAGAAGCTGTCATAAGTTGACTTTTGTCTAGTTTTAGACCACATTGTTTAAGATTCTAGTTGTTTGTAACTCTATATTTTTAACCAGATGAAGGACTTTAGTCAGTAGATGTCTAGATTTTAAGTTATCAGAGAAACAAGCTGAGCAAACACTCCCTGCAGGCGCAAACAATTCAGCTCCCGTTAAAAACTTTCTGAACAATGATTGTTGAAGGAACTGACAGCAATGTTGGTTAAAGCAACAACTCCCATGATCCCATGTTACCCCACAGCGTCACTAAACTCTGCCTTTTAGTTTGATTGAGAAACCCCCTATTAGCAAAAAATGACATATAGTGTGTTTAACCACTGTCAGTAGGTCAAATTCTTGTCAGTGGTTAGGTAAGGTTGTTTTTTTAAGATCCAATAACCTTGGCCTAGATTTATGAGTTTGATTTTAACAAATGACCACAAAAAGAGGAACAGTCTCACGGGATAAGAGCGTGGCCGTCGCATGATTTATCCACAGAGGGAAGTCGAGCAGAGACGGTACTCTTTTGTCTTAACTGTGTCAAGAGCAAGTAGATATTACTGTTGAGTAAGCAGAACAAATGTTGCATAAAAAGATATGCTTACTTTGCAGTCATGGTGCACTGTAAAAAGTCCTGAGTGCGTACAGTCAGGCAGTTTGTAATCCCATGGCTCTGCAGCCAGTGATGCACCACCTTCTGGGTCAGTTCAGACGGACGCACGAGGGCGGACACTTCCTCCAGGGTTAGGTATTGACCTGCGGAGGACAAAACAGGCCTGTCACTATGAACAACCACCATTCCAAAAAAGTTGGGGTGCTGTGTTAAATGTAAATAAAAACACAATGCAACAAAATCAGTGTGTTTGCATATTTACAAAACAAAAGTATCCCAGTTTCAGCATTAGATAACTTGTCTTTGTAATCAACTGAATGTAGGTCACAGGAGTTGCAAATTAATGCCTTCTGTTCTTAAGGTTTTGGCAGCGTCCCAGCTTTTTTTGACTCAGGGTTGCAGTAAAAAGGTTTTTTGACGCTTCAGTTTGCAACTTGATTTTGCAACCTTATCTTTTAGACCATAATCGTCAGGGTTTCTTAAAGACCTCCAGCATTTATCTGACAGTCCTACCATATTGATCCGACTCAGGGTCAGACACCCCGCCGAGTATCTTCTCCATCAGGCCAGTGTTTTGCTGCTTCAGGGCAAAGGTCAGCTGCAGCTCCTCTGTGGGGTCCACTGGACCTGCATGAGTCCAGTCATCTGGTATTCTGAGGAAAGAGGGAAAACAGTTTCATAATGTTTTACTAAAGGAGACCTTTATTTACCCACCACTGTGGATCTGAATATATGCAGTAGCTGCTGACCAACCAGCGGCTCCATTTCTGAGTGTTTTGACTACTAAAGTGTTATAAAACTTAATGCAAATATGCTGTAAGGTTTCCAAGACATCCACAAATTAACAAAGACCAAAACTGTTGCGTCTGGTAAGTTCCAGATCTGATGTTTGGGATCAATTTTGAGCCACACTTGAAAACAAAAGTCACCAAAGTATTAGTTCCCTCAAAATAACGTACACACTTGGCACAGAGATAACAGGACAAAATTAGAGCTGTACAATTTTGAAAAAATTTTCTAGCCTCATATTGCAATTGTGCTCATCATTTTTGCATCATTACTCTAATTTTCCCATGAAAAATACATTAAGATTATCATGATATGATGATCTTTTGCAGTGTCTTTTTGTGGGTAGAATACAAGATGCATATCTGCAGCAAAAAAACACACAGTTCAGAGGGGTATTTAACAAATACTGTGCCTCCTGGGATTTGAAAATTGCTCTTCAATCCATACTGCGACATTGATAAAATTCCAACTACTTGTTCAGCCCTAACACAAATCACTGGGCAGTTTTCCAGACAAATAACCCAAACTCCTTATAGTTTGCCTTTTATATAAATCCTTGCTGCACATTTGGGCTGTCAAGGCTAATCTTTCAATGAAAAAAGGTCAATAAGCCTGGACTTTCACATTTTCTAAAAAGGGTTTAAACAGGGTGAGATATTAACTTAATGACAGTGAGTTAAGGAAAAGGCTCTTAAAGTGGATTTGCTCACAAGACATCTTGGTCATATTCCAGATATCCACTCCAGACCAATGAGCTGAATAACAAGGAGATGGAGAAGGTCAACCTGGTGGGAGTAGAAACAAAGCAGCATATGTATTAAAGTTATACATGCAGAGATTTGAAAAAAAATATTTAGAATATAGAAGCTAAGAGACAAAATGCAAACTGAAGGGTTCTCTTTTTCATTGTATGTGGGAATGGCCGCAGATAATCTGTTTTTAGAGAAAGGTCTTGAACCAAACTAACAATATATTGGTAAAGAGGTGCCTCTCAATCCTAAATTATGCATTTTCAATATTCACTCTGATGATGGACTCAAACTGTGCAAAGTCCATGTCCAATGTCTGCTTTTTGTAGGCCAAGCAATGAATTGCCTGTGTGTGGAAGAAACAATCACTCTGTGGAATTTTCCAATGGCTGAATGGAATTACTTTTCACTTTGCCCTCAAAAAACAAGCTATTTTGAAATAATTTTATAATTATATATAGGTTTTTTTTGTTGTTGTTGTTGGGTAACTATTTTTATAATTTTCTAGATGTTAATAACATTCAACTAATGAGTGGATTATGTAATACCTTGACACCTTGTTAGCAATTACATTATTTCACTCATGTATTATTTGTATTTGTTTCTATTTTTCCCTCATTCAATCGTTTTTGTGTTAATTACAATATTTAATGCTAATGCATGTTTTGTAATGCGTTTCTTGTTCCTTCTTGTAAAAGACCAAAAACAACAACAACAAAGGTGCAGAGATTCGTACTCGTGATGTAGCCAAGGGGTATTTTAAAAACACTTCCGCGTGCGATCTGATTGTTACAACAAAACAAAGTCTCAATGTGACTTCGTAGGTCAAATACACGCATTCATTAACCCGCTGATACAAACGCATGAAACGGGTTTCTGACTCTTCATTTATGACAAAAAGACACGTTATTATTAATAGTAGCCTGAACGAAATGTTAACACTTTAACCTGCTATGTTAGCCGGGGTGCTATCTATCTGGGTCAACACAGCCGGTAAAAGCTTATAATTCAAAGTGCGCCACGTTACAAGACACGTTAGAAAGAGTTAACGATATCAGGCTTATTTCTTTCCCATTTATCTCTTTACAAATACACAACTATGAACTTATTTAAAGCACTCACAGTGTGTTCATCGTGTCCTCGGGAGGTTCAGGGTCTGAACTCAGCTCCTGTCTGCTGGCCAGGCTGTTATAGATGCAGCAGTCACGTGACACGCTTTCACGTGATCTTGTTGTTCAAATTTTTTCTCTTTTAGTGCATTAACTTTGTTCGGGTCATGGATATATTATTCGTACATATTAAGCCTTTATGTTATGTCATTCATTTATTTCAAACATTTAAAGCTACATCATTATAACAAAGTTCAGTTTTTCATATATATATATATTTATTTATTTATTCATTTTTTTTGAAGGATCACAAGCCAAAAAGGTTGGGAACCACTACCATAGATAATTGTTCTCTCTAAATAAAGAATATACTCAAAGAAAATGTAACTACGAATTGAACATGTTTATTGAAAGAATAGTTACAACTGACTCTTGTTACCAGAACTTTAAACAAAAAAAACATATTAACAGATACTTACTAGTTTTGACAGCCTTTAACAATACAAGAAACACTTTTCAACTAGTAAACTCAATTGTAATGTTTATACCTCGCATTGCAGGTTATGCTTAGAATGTTCAAATCTGGCCATAGTGTTTGTTTCACACTAAAGAGATCAAATCCAGAATTTATGTTGAAACATCTCAACCAAAACATTCACCTCTGAAATGTGAAAGGCTTGAGGAAAATTGCAACTGATTTAATGATTGTGGCTTTGATGAGTTTAAAGAAAAGCTCACAACGTTTGTCCTCTACTCCACCGATTTCTTAGTGGAGAAAATAAAATAAAATAAAAAAACACAAAAAATGACATTTCGTGTCCGATCAGTCATTGTCTGAGAAGTAAAAATCCTCTTCCTCTCCACTCTCAGAGAGTGCACCATCTCTTCCTGGGAACATCTCCCAAACTACAAAGGAGTCATTTTCTAGTGAAAGAAGAAAGAAAACAGCCTGTGTTACAAGCACAGCAAAACTGCAATCAGCTTTCAATTACAACTTTTGAATGAAATGTGTTCAACTAATCTCTGACAGTCGTGTTTAACGGCTCTTAGGAATCCTACCTGTGTTAGCACATCTTTTCATTGTTCGTTTAACCGATGGCGTGGGTGTGAAGCTCTGAAATACACACAGGAAAGAAGGAAATTATTATTTTTCTTATAAAAAGTATCAACTCTATGTTTCAAGATAATAAGAATCTCTAAAAGGAACATTTATAAATTAGTACCTTAGAAGAGGAAGCCTTTTTGCAGATGTTGAACTGATTTTTTTTCAGCCTCTTCTGGAGCTGATAGACGTACTTGTCATCGTTGTTCCTTTAAAATCAAGAAGGAGGCGAGTTAGATGTTATGACATCACTATTTACAAGCTGATGTCAGCGTCACTCACCTGCTGGGTGAGCCCATCATGCCAGGAGTTATATGCAAACACTGAGGAGTCTTCACTTCGGGGAAACCTGTCGACATGGGCGTCAGCGGCTCCATTTCTGACAATGTGAAGTCTTGCTCACTCGAACACATGGAGGGGATCTGTCCATCACCACAGACACAAGGGGACAAGATCACTCATTTTGTACGGTGCAGGGATGAGTGTTGTTAGGATGTTAATGATCCTCCTTATTGGTCTGGTTTTTCATCAATATTCTTTTTTTTTTGTCATTACAAAATAATAGTTTTTTCAAATATATATACATAAAAAAAGACTAGATCCAGAAGAGGATTATGATTTACTATTTATATTTTTAATAGAGCTCATTGTTTAAACAGGGGGGTCACTATATAAACTGAATAATATCTAACTGGAATCAAATCTAAAATGTCAGTTTAATAATCAATATATTTGACATCATACATGCAGCTTTATTTTTAATTCATTTATAACAATATGCTGTTAACTGAGCTAGCACAGTGTGCCACTGTCAAACACAGCAGCAGTGGATGCGAGTATGTGGACAGAGTAGATTAAATATCACTTTTCTACATGTTTATGGTTCATTGTTGAACAGGTGTATTGATACATTTTTTGGAAAAGGTTGCTGACTTATAGTAACGCGTGCTGAAGGAGCAGCTTAGTCCGGACACACAGAGCAGAGGAAAGCTGCAGTGCGATATTCAAATACAGCAAAACTTTACAAAGTACCAATACTTCATTATCATTTCACCCGAGGCACATTTAATAAAACATTAAATTAAACAAACAAACACATAAACATCTAATACATTTCTTTACCCATCCCTACTATACCACCATAATAATAAAGCTCTAATTTCTTAGAAAACTGAAAGAAACAAACCTCGAAGCGTTTATTCTGCATGTACGCAGAGCTGAAAACATCCTCAACATCTTCTTTGGGCATGTTATCCAGGAACTGACGCACCTGCTGCTTTCTCTTAAAAGTTCCCACTCGGGCAGATATCATCGGATCTGTAACTGTAACATAGAATAGAGCTCATTAAATCCCTGCAGTTTAATATGCCACCATTTTAAAAAAAAATACAACAACAAACAAATAATAAGAATAGAATCATTAATAACAACTTTGTAAATACTATGTCTCTGTTGGAAAAAAGGACAACTTCACTCTAAGTCTGTCAGACAAAAGGTGTTCCTGCTATTTTGGTAACTCCACTGACACATTATGTATAGAGCAAACATTTTCATTAATATCACATAAATTAAAAGGGAACTCCACCAATGTTACATACCAAAGTCTTTTGACAGTTTTTGGAGACTACTAATGCAAAACTCCTACTTATTAGAAAGTAAAAAAGCCTTTTGTGACTAAAGATGGAGAGGACAGTGAGCAGCAGGGAGCTGGACCTACCTGGGTCTTTTGGAGCTTCCACCTGCTCCTTTCTGGATTTCTTTGGTTTCTTGGTTTTCTTAGCGGGGGTCTGGGAGGTTCCCTGTGACGTGTGCTGGCAGTGGCACTCTTCTGCAGATCGGGTTCCAACCATACTCGCCACCTTCGCCCAGTAACCTGCCATGTGCTTGGGATAGTAGGACACAGCTCTGGAACACACAAACACACAGATACACCGGTGAGCCATGAGGTTATGAGACAGAAATGCAAATGCAATGCTAGTTTTGCAGACTGCTCATTTCTCACTATGTTTACAAAACGTACTCTTGTAGCTTCATGAGCTCAGCCTCTGTCCACTCGTCTGCATCTTGCTCTTGTGGAATCGGTGCTTTGCCTTTGTTTGCCTTGGATTGTGCCACCTTAGGCAGAGGCTGTGTGGGTGATGATGACTTGGTCTTTTTATGTTTTTTTTGTGTTTCTGTGGTTCTCTTCTTCGGGCCCTTCTCAATCTCCTTAGAGGACATTGATGAATCACTTGATAGGAGTACGTTTCTTTGCCGTGACTTGTTGGGAACTCTCCTGCCTCTCTCCCCGTGCACTTCTTTCCCCGTCTTCTTCCTCCCATGGACCTCATCATCTGATGATGTTGTCTTGTTAACAGGTTCTGGGGGTGCTGGGGCAGCCCGCTTGCGAGCCGACACTCTCACAGAAGGCCTTGTGGTGTCATGTGTCTGTCTTTTTGACCTCCGCGTCGAAGACTTTTCAGGTTCACTTTGCTTTTGAGGAACAGTGTGCACATGCAATGTTCTCTCTGTAGCTGGTCTGCCAGGCCGTTCCTCAGGGCTGCTGAGTGTCTCCGCAGCAGACTCCAGTGAATAAGAGGGCTTTTCTTGCGGCTTGGCCTTGGCTTTGTTGCGTTTGCGGAGCGGAGCCTTGACCTTCCTCTGGGGTACTGATACCTCTTCTTCCCTGGCTGATTCACGCTGCTTGTGGCCTGGAAAAAAAGAAGACAGTTTGTCTGCATACAACTCATAAGTTACCTAACAGTAAAACAACAGCTCAAAGTGATCTCTACCTTCACTGCAGGGCAGGAACACATGTGCAGGTTTCTTTGACGCCCTCCTAGACACGGTTGCAGTGACTTCCTATGAGATACAGAAAGTAAACACCGATCACAAATATTAGTACATAATCAAATATACTGGATTCTTATGTAATAGGGTTAGGGTTAGGGTAGGGTTAGGCTTACAGGGAGGAAGATGGAGGTGTCGTAACATTCATGGATAGTGACATTCATTTGTGCATCCAGAATAACTCTCCCTCCTTTCCAGTACTCCAGAGGGGGCTTGATCGTGCGACCACTTCGGGACACTTTCCCACAAGACAAGGAGGCAGGAGGAATGGAAACAGCTACAGAAGAGGAAAATGTCACAGAAATAGATCAATGCACAACCGCAGTTTACAAGTGTCAATACAGGGATAAACATTGGAGATAAGATTTTTACACACATTGAAATAACCCAAGAACTATCGACTGTCATGAAATTTGGTGCAGACGTTCATTGGCAGATTCACAGGATGAATCCCAGCAACTCTCCTGACTTTGTGAGGCTATTAGCGTAAGCATTTAACTAGTACTCACATGTTTTCGAAGGCTTTTGCCTGGACTGCTTCACACAATGGACAATGGAGGAAACCTCAGACTTTTTCTTCGATAAGATGCTCCTCCCCTCAGTGTTTCCTTTGCTGGGGTTGCTACAAACAAACAAAACTACTTCACAATTCAGAATTTTAAAAAACGAGCTATTTGTCAGCAGTTTTTGAAACTTTTAACCACTAATTACTCAACATATCCAGGAAAAACAACAATGTATCTGTAACAATGTAAATACATTTTCTTACTCTTTCGACTCTGACTGAAATCTCTCATAAAGTGCCTTCCAGTTTGCAGGGAAACCATTAGTGAACTTCTTCAAAAGCCACTTTGGAAAATCTGTATATAAAAAGTGAAGAGTACATGAAACATTGTATTAATCCACATCGTATTTGAATGTGCATACATTTATGTGCACCTTTGTCTTTATTTCTACCTTTGCTCTACCAAAGTGAAACTATTCATAATGGAAAATACACAGAATCAGGCTTACCGGAGTCAACGCTCATGTTCATCTTGCCAACTAAGATGTAAACCCTGCCAGAGACGGTCTTCACCACAGAATTAGAAACCCTGTCCACAATAATGTTACTGTTCCATTGTATTTTGTCCTCCCTGGGTGGAAAAGACAAGCGGAAAAATAAAAAATAAATAATCCAAAATCCAAAGCATGAACACATCTGTCACATAAAACAGTAGCTGAGTCACATCTCATACTAGATTTTGGGGAATGATGCCTATACTGATATGAGGAGGTAAAAAAATTCTGATATTAATGTGTTTGCTGTTTTTCTTCTTTACATACAGCTGTACTGTTACTGTTACCCTCCTATTCATGTAATAACATACAGGCAGACAGGACCATAGTTTAAGTCTGCTGGTTTATGATTTTAAATGATAGTGATGTGGCCGTTACTCCAACCAGAGCGACTCTACGCTCTTGTCCCATGTTGGATAACATTGCTTTCTGTCTCAAAAAAGAAAAGAAAAACAAATTATAATTACCTAATTTCTAAATTACACCTGCATACAGGACTACAAAGGCAGTATCAGCTGATAAAATGGTTCGACTGATGATTCATTACTTATGTCGGGCTCTACTGAAAATGTGTTCTAATAAACTTTGATTTCATTGTGTTCAGTTTTTTTTAAACAATGGTAAAACTATCAACAATATTTTTTATATCAGCAATCACTTACCTGTGGATTCCATCAACAAACAGGCCCTTTTTATGCTTCCTTAGGAACCACCTTTTCAGATAAATCACACTTTCCTGCCAAAGGAGAAAAAAACAATTATGAAGTAGACAAATGTCAAAAGAAGACAAACTGTAATTGATTTATTTCAAGTTTTACCTAAACTGTCTGCAAACCTTAATAAGTGTTCTTATTTTGCATGTCCAATCCACTTAACACTCTTTCATTTTCTCTATCAACAGTTGTTTTTCAAAGACATTTAGGAGGTATTGATTTGAAAATATGTTTCTGCTCACACTTGGGAACGTTGTGGGTTGCTTGAACACAGCCTCCTGTCTCTTCGGTATGGAGATACGTGGCGTACTGAGCACAAGTGGGTCCTCAAGAGAAACAGGCTGTGGCGCCACAGCGGGGCTCAGGGTATCCTCAGAGTATTGTGCATCTGACTGGCTGTCAGCTGACTCCACACTGGATTGGTCGACAGGAACCACACTTTCTGACACATTATTAAAAACTGAGGCCACCATCTCATTCATGTTGTGATCTGGGGAGGGAGGCGAGTCTCTGGACTGATGGAAATGACCTATGGACAAGAAAGATGAATGAATAAGATGAGAACATAAACAAAAGTATGCAGCGTGCAAAAATGAAAGGAAAACAAACAGGAACTATACACAGCTCAAACTTTTTGCTGTACTGGAGTCAAGTATTTCCTCTTCATGACACACTCACCTGCACCAAAGAGATCTCTGGTGCTGCTGCAGACCTGATGAGCTTCATGCTGCTCATTTTTACGTTCCCTCTCCTTCAGGTAGGCAAACATCTTGGCTGGAGACATCTGAGGACATTTCTCCAAAGAAATAAAGCAACCTGTTCAAAAAAGCAATGGGGTATCAGACAGTTTCTTACAATAATGACAATAATAATATATGACTCAGTAAATAGCAGCACTGGATATCTCACGTTTCAATGCAGTGGGTCTAGGTGAGAAGAACACTGGTTCATGGGTGAATTGGTTCCTCTCTGATGGGTCACCTCTCACATTATCAAAATCCTCCATGACAATGTTATCTTCGACTCTGTTTAACACCTGCGGCTCCCACTTTCTCTTCCTCTGCCTGTCCCTCATAGGGGACACCATATAGGCTGGAGACATCCGTTTGTCAAAAGCAGGACACTCCTCCTCAAACATACCGCTTACAAAGTCATTTTCTGTTTGCTGAAAGTCTACTGGAGTCCCACTGAAACCACCCGGGGCTCTCATCTGAAGTGGTTCTGTGTGGATCTGCTTCCTGTTGTCCATACAGGAGAGGTGAGATCCCCGGAGAGCTCTCTCTCTCAGTGTGTACCCGTGTCCTATTTCTGCAGCAGGCGACATATCCTCCACATGTTTGCTGCGAACATCTGAATACAAGTATCCGAAGTTTTTCTGGGGGCTCGATATAGGAGAGAGAGTCAATGCTTTCGCTTCGTTGAGATAAGAACCAGATCGGTGACTCTCCTTCAGATCATCGGTCATCCAGGTGCTCTCTGCTTGCTTCCTGGGCGACTTATAAACGGCTCCATGTTCCTTTCTAGCGTTACGCCGCGGCTCCCTGTCTGTAAAAGTCCCCCCCTTCTCGCATATTTCTTCTTTCTGCACTCTAGACTTTAGCTTAGCAAAAACCTTAGCAGGAGATTCAAACCGTGTTTTTGTTTGTTGTAAAATATTATAATACGATGCCATGGTTTTTTAAGAAAAATAAAAACGATTGTTTTACATCTGAGGCAGATGCTAGCAGCTAGCTCGCTAGCTCTCAAATTTCAAACTTCTTATTGCTGCCGCGTTTGGCTAGTAACCTGTGACGTAGTGCCAAAATAAACACGTCACTTCCGCACAAGATTTAACCCGTTCAATGTTATATATTATATTACATTATATCATATTATATTACATTATATTTTTACAGAACATGTAATGCCGACATTGATGCTTGATTACAGAAAGCAGCCGTCTGAGTACTTTACCTACATTTTCAAACTTCTGTGGTTTGACTGCTGTCCTTGGTTATACTTATTGTAGAAATCTCCTCGTGTATTTGATTATTTGTAGGCTATTTGTTTAGTTTAAGTTGGCGCGTTTATTGCTGATTATTCTAAATGTGGTTTGTGTTGTGAACATGTGATATTTCGTCTTTTTTATGTCTGAACCATGAGTAGGTCTAGCCATTTCTGTATTAAACATTTTATTAATAATTGTGACAAAATTCCACATTTGTCCACAGTTTAACTTCCAAATATGTTTCACCTTCTACTTTTATTTGACGTGTTTTTAACAGTATTCTTGTTATTTATTCTTAACAATGTTCAAATTTAAACTTTATATTTGTTTATTTTCTATCCTGAGGAGGGCAGTAATAACCAGAGCCCTTGAAAGAGAGAGTCATGACAACGGAAGTTCAAAATGCTTACTCGTCACGTGATCCATGTAGACTTCAGATAGTTCCCGGAAGTCCTTGGTTGGCAATAAGAATACATTCTGCAGAGCGGAAGAACTGCGATTTTTGGCAATTGGTAGTCAATGAA
>CAFUXE010002200.1:0-19731 GCA_903364295.1 Serranus cabrilla | reverse complement strand
AAGCTCAAAGAAATCGATCCAACAAACTCTTACAACTCATCCTCACCATCCATCACCATTGGTCTCGTCTATGAAAGACACAGTGGAGAGTACTGGTGTGAAGACGAAGAGGGGAACAAAAGCAGAGCTGTCAACATCTCGGTCACTGGTACGTCGAGCAAATAAAAAATCTAAAAAAAAATAGTTTTCCATTTATCTGATGTAAAGTCAAGATGCATAGCTTAGCAGATTTTGTTCGGCAATTATTGCAACTAACATTGGTTGCCAGTCAAGTGTCACTCTGTTGTGATAAAGTGTAGTCTCAAAGTTAGATGTCTGTCATTATTGGTTGAAGTAAAAAGTAGCATTGTGAGAATTTGTTCTGTGGAACAACACAATTGAGCAACATTTCTGATATGCGATTATTACATTATGATTACTTTACACGGACTTTGGCACACTTTTAACTCAAATTGTATTTTTATTTATCTTTATTTATCTCTTTGAATTATCTACTTACGTCACCATAACATTCACTGCTGACAGTATATAATGCATAGGAGGATGACAAACCAGAAAATATTCATATATAATCATATGCTCTCATTCTTCAAATCGAAAGTCTATTTTTTTAATAAGGTGTCAGGTTTTGATTTTCAACCGACCTTATTTCCTGTAACCTGCACATCACCACTACAGATTACTTTTAACTGTATCTGGAACAATTCATGTGTTGTGCAACATACATGTTAAATTAACAACACCTACATTAATCTTTTATAGATTTACAGATAAAATTTTCAGGGTTTTTTTTTCATCCCTTTGTTGAGCTGGTCTAGTGATCCTGGTACTTCCTGCCCAACCTGTGGTGGAGGGAGACGACGTGACTCTTCATTGTAAGGAGAAGTCTCAGACAAAACAAATTTCAGATTTCTTCAAAAATGGCTTCCACCTTGGGACCAAGTATGAAAACAACTTGATCCTCCCAAATGTCTCCAAGTCTGACGAAGGACTCTACAAGTGCAGCATCTCTCTGGATTCTGGACTTTCTGAATCACCAGAGAGCTGGCTGACTGTTTCAACGGAGAGAGAAGGTGTTTTTCTTCTTTTGTATGTGCACATGTTTGAATTTTATCCTTTTCTCCAGGTTCAAGATATATTTTTAAAAAGACATGTATGATATCATTCCAGTTCCTGATGAAGAGACTCGTCCTCCACACGGTGATCCCCCTGGTCTGCTCTCCCTGCTGTGGATTGTTGCGTTGGCGGCTCCGCTGCTGCTTCTGAAAAAACTATTCTTCTGTGGGCAACATGAAGGTACAGCAACCTCCAAATTATATCTAAAAAATACAAATTTTTGTGTAATTTTAGTTTTGTTTACAATAAGCAATAGTAGTGCTTCAGTTAAGGTTAGGAAATGATTGTGGTTGCAGTTGAATGTTAATATGTTATTATCATGCAGTTGACATTCTAATGTTCTACAGCAGCATGATTTTCAATGTCTGCAAAAAATGTAAATTTTTTTAGTGTCATCTTTCAAGTACTTCACAAATCAAACAAACAGCAAGAAACTGCAAAAATGCTCCTTTAAAGCACATAATTTCACTGTGAATCTTAGAGATAAGTTTGTTTGTTTCCTGAACAGAGCCTGACGTGTCTGCAGCTGATAACCTGCAGCGTTTACCAGACGACAGTGATGTGTATACAACCGTTTACTACAGGTAGGACTCACGCTCTGACTGAATCTTTTTCCTCCAAGTTCACCCACCATTTTTCCCTTTTGACAAACTATCCTGTGTGTTTTATAGGTCACTTGACGTGACTGCAGGAAGAAGAAGATGGTCTGTTCAAGACTCCACTAACTAATGTCCACCCAATATAGGGTTAGGTTTGTTGTTTTCTGAGCTGAAATTGTAAAGGCACATAAAAACGTGTGGATGGAAGGAGACTTATTGGCAGTACACGAGTCTGAATGAAACAATAAAAAGTAGTTAAGCCGTGTACAGAATGAGAAAGGGTCGTGTGGTTCATTGTCTCCCTCAGTCTTTGGTTTCGTCACGTCAGCAGTGTCTCTGGGTTATTAAAGGGAAACTGTTAAACCACATTGTTCTGTCTGCTCCGTCCTTTCACACAGCTGAAGCGTGCTTCAGATTTTAAATATAGCTGTTGATATAAATGTGGTCAGCCACCATCAAGAAGCAGTTACAGCAGGTTGACCTGAAGCAGACAGACACATTTAGTATAAGTTTCCATTAACATCTGGCACGTAAATAAAAAACTTTAACTCTTAAAAGGAGAAACTCAACATATTTTACAAATCAAAGTCTTGTCAAAGATGTAATTCTAAATGTTTAAAATTACAAAGTGGATGTCTCTCCATCAACATACTAAATTTAAATAGCTGAATTCTACAGTTTTACCCCGAATGACCAATTATTGACTTTCCAACCATATACATCGCTGTATGATAGAACAAATGACTGCAATTTAAGTTCATCTTAACTCTGAACTTCTGCTCTGAGGACAGAAAATCACATGTAATCAGCTATTTTACCTTGTAAATAGATTACAGTAGTCATAGCAGCAATTAATACCAGTAATTAATATCACAAACTCCATATCAGTAACCTTAGACAGAACAATGGTGGGTGGACTCGCCAAGAGCTGCAGTCCAGTAGAAATAATGTTACTTTGCACAAAACAGGGACTTGAGTAGAAGTGATAGTAGCCAACAAAAATTAATTAGGAAGGTACACAAGTATTTACTGGAAAGGTTACTGGCTGGACCAGGTCGGGTTCCTGCAAATTTCCTGGTGGTTTACTGAACAAGAGCCAATGCAGCACCAACAACCATTTAACATTTGTCGTTTCCAGCGTCCTCTTGTGGCCATCATTATAAAGGACCCCTAGGTAGAAGAGATGTTACCAAGTGTAAACTCAAAGGGGGTAAAAGGATGGGTTAAACAAACGAGGGACTTTTTTTCCGCAGCACACCAGTTTTTGTGTGGCGGATGAAAACAAAAGTAAAGTAATGTGGTGCAATTTCTATGTTTATGTTTCTATCTTTTCTATATTCACTGGAAATACATTTCAAACAGCAAGTTTTACATAAACTTCCTGGACTTACTGTGTTCTCTAGTAATTTTACAGTTAATTACACCATTTATTGCATTTATCGCCAAGAACAGGAAGTTGCTCTAACATCATCATACATTGTCCAATCTGCCCCAAATTTCATGTGTGATGAGCATCCACAGCTGGTCACATCCACATGTCAGTAGTCACAAATTGTCATAGCACCCACCAGTGGCAACACAAAGCAACTTTTTTTTATACTGCAATGTCCACACCAACCCACGAGATCCACCACAAAATTGGTACATCCAGACAGAGACAGATACTACTAAATGTGACAAACCCAGGATAACACGTAAGTGTGGACAAATGTGGACAAATCCATGGAAAGTATCAGGTAGAAGTGTCATGTTTTGATAACCATCAGGCTAATGTATCCAATTGTAATTCAGAAGTTATCCACATTCATTTTACCTTTATATAAAGCTGCATGTTGTTTGTCTAATTGGACTTTAGACTTAGATCTCTGACTTTATGGTTTTATAACTAAATAGATCATAAACTGACAGCGACTGTTACTGGTTGTATATCACTTACAGAATCAGATGCATCAACTGCTGCAGTGAGGCTGTCTTGTAAAGTTTCCTTTCTGCTCTAACTGGAATGTGTAATATTTACAGCAATCTAATCTTGAGAAAATTAAACTTTTTACTTAAAATTATATATATATATATATAAACATGCTTAATGCTGCCCAGTTATTCATTAACTCACAAAGACAGGATCTTTGTCCAGAAAGCAGATAAGGGCGTTCACCTGGCAACCGACAGCAAATGCAGGAGGAGTTAAAGTACAGTTGTTTTTTTTATTTGAGGACTTTGACCGTGTAGCTTTGTCGTCTCGGAAGCACAAAGATACAACAGGTATGTGCCTCTTATTAAGTAAATTGATTTTTTTTCCTATTGTAATTATGTTTTCATAACTTTTTCATCTTAAAGAATGTGTTTTTGTATTTTGTGGAGCTATTGGTTCTTTATACGGGTTATAATTACTGATTCTGTACTTGCAGCTCGTTCATGTTTGATGTTTTAAAGCTTTGGCACTTGTGTGTTAATTTATGAATATATATTATACATTTCAATGAGTTATTAACAGGGAAAGCTGTGTGCTTTAGAGCAGATTTTTAACTGTTTTTACAATGTGCAGCAATCAAGGACATTTATATTTCGTGGTTTATTTAATAGCCTTTGTTTAGTTTTAATCAGGCTTTTTGAGGCAGAAGAAGTTTGGACTTTATTTCCCTCAAAGTCAGAATCTCAGATCATCGCTCCATTATATGAGTTGTAATTCTTTTAACATATTTTTTATGCATAACTTAAAAGTAAAACAAATGAAATATGTCCGGAAAGTACGTTTCTGATGCAGTTACAGTGTAGGCTCTGCAGCACTGATAACGTACGTTAATCGTTTGTCATAATTTATTGCCCAGGTTAGGGTTTGATAAATAGCAAATCACCAACAGCACCATCTGTAACGTGTGCTTAAACCGAGCAATTGTCTGGTTTTCCTGACTTGACATCTTAGTTCCAATGATGGAAAATCTTAATGCTATAGTTGTTGTGTCTTTCTATTAAACAGAACCAAGACGTGGAGGCAGAGACAATGTGTAGATAGAGATATTTATTTACAAGCAAAAGTCTAAAAGTTTGGATGGTTAGTGGAGGTGGAGGACCGGGCAGGCTGGGGTTCTGATGTTCTGTGGGATCAGGTCCAAAGGCGGGCATGAGGAGTGGTGGTGAGTAAGTAGTCCAATCTGGACACCAGGCCGCTTAAACGGCAGGTGGCTGATTGCCAGATGAGACACAGGTGCGGCTCAGAAATGGAGGGAAAACAGACAAAGGGACCAGAGCCGTGACAATAGTATGTGTCACTATATGTTCTTGGATGTTCTTTTTTATTTTCCAATTTTAATAATTTGTATTATGTGACAGAACCTGGGCAAAAATCTTTTTAGTTTCTGTATTTGGTCTCCCTTTATTTACACTTTGACATATATTTAGATAACGAAAAAGAGTAGGATTGATTGATTAATGCTTTTAATTAGTTAATGATTTATTTGATTAACACAGTAATATTTTCCCAGAACTCCAGGATGATTCACCTGAAGAATGAAATATTCCCCAAACTGAAGCTCAGTGCTTTGGTTTTCCTCCTTCTACTGACGGACTCCTGCAGAGGTAACTCACACACACATTTTTTTAAGGCTATATGTTCCCAAATACTTTTAGTATGATGAGGAAGAAAAGGCACAGCATTTGTTGAGATTTGTTAAGTCTTGAAATTTGGCCCAGACTTTGAGCAAGTATCTGACTGTCCAACATTTACATTTTAAGATTAAAATTCCACCATTACCAATTGTCAAAATAATGTTTTTTGAAAAATGTGGGAAAAAAGAAACCTTGGGCCTGGGCCATGCATGAACATTTTCTTGTTTCTGTTACTTTCATTCTTACATAAAGCTATAAGATTATATTTGAGATTCATGAAATGGATGAAACAAGCACGTCTCTTCTTATCTACCTGAGAAAGTTAATGAATCACCTTTGATCTTTATTTGGTTGGGCAGTTAGCATGAGGAAACACCCACTCAACCCATAAAACAGGTGCATGAAAAGTGTCCTCTGTAAGCCAAAGGCCAACAAGCCACTGATGTCTGATAGGAAACTTTAAGCTCCGTCAAAAGAGTGAAATGAAGAGACGGGAAATAAAATATCACCTAATAGCAGCAACAAGAGAAACAAAAACAGAAGATATCAGAGATGCTTTGGCATCTGTTATCTACATTTTCATAAGTTAATGGAACTAAAACTGATCATAAATCTGTACATTGAAATTCAGTTGTGTGCTGTGTGTTTGTGCAGGTCAGTCTCAGGGAGCTGAACCGTCTCAGACAGTCGTGACATTAGTCGGTACAGACGTCGTGCTGCCGTGCCTCTTGAACCCTCCTCTGGATGCTGTTTCCAAGAGTCTGGAGTGGGGGAGACCCGACCTGGAGCCCCGGTTCGTCCATGTGTGGCATCAGGGTCAAAACATCCTGGTTGACCAGAACCCGTCTTACAAAGGACGAACCTCTGTGTCCACGGAGAGACTGAAGCATGGAGACCTGTCCCTGCAGCTCTCTGCAGCCAGACACTCTGATAATGGAAAGTACAGATGCTACTTCCCCTCACAGGTCAAAGAGTCTGCTGTCCAGCTCCTTGTTGGTGAGTGGACGCAACTTTTATGGTACATTTTGTCCAATACTGCTGCATACAAGCAGATTTAATGTTTTGTTGTAAACCTTTATGTGTATATATTTTATTCGATATGCCACAGTGTCATTTTGGATGTTTACAGTCGTCACAAAAGTCAGAAACAGCTGCTGGTTCAACCCAAACAAACCATGGACGATCTTGAAGGACTAGAATGAAATTTAAACTGTCTTTATATTGGTGGCAGACAAGTTGTTTGTAGCTGCGGCCAAAGTTGTATAACTCATGTTGTCAGGGAAGTAAAGGAGGGAAAAGGTTTTATCACCCGAAAATATATTGTTCTTCAGAAACCCTCTGATTGGGTCACACTGGTCAACTTTAAGTTTATACCCTTTACAGGTTTGGGCCTTTCATTTCTTCAACATTAAGATCAGGTTGTTTTTGTCTTCTCAGCCTTCAAGCGTGACGTCATGTCCATTTCTCTCTCCATCACCAGGTTCTGTCTCCTCACCTTTCATAGTGAGTATAAACAGAATCAGCAGCAGTGTGGTGTTACAGTGTGAGTCTGTGGGCTGGTACCCAGAGCCTGAGGTGTTGTGGCTGGACGGTGAGGGAAACCTCCTCTCTGCTGGACCTACAGAGACAGTCAGAGGTCCTGATGACCTCTATACTGTCAGCAGCAGAGTGACTGTGGAGAAGAGACACAGCAACAGCTTCACCTGTAGAGTCCAGCAGAAGGACACCAACCAGAGCAGAGAGACAAAGATCCAGATTTCAGGTGATTGTTTTATCAAAATATCTCTTTCAAACAGCTGATTTATGGATTGATATAACTACTGTTCTGTTTTATCTTTTCAGCTGATATCTTTGAGGCTCCATCTTCCTCTCCTGCTCGTATCAGCATTATACTGGTTGTTGTCCTGATTTTAATATCTGCAGCAGTTTTTGTTGTGTGGAAATGGAGACAAAACCAAACCAAAGGTAATTCTACAGTTTTGATGTAAAGAGTCAAACACAACATGTCACTGGTGGCTACATCTTTACATCTTTATATCTCTTATTACAAATTCCTCTTTGGAAAAAGGTTTTTAAACAAATCTTGCAACCTAAGGAGGTATTTCATGGAAAAATTAGTTAAATTCAAGAATCATTTGAATCAGAAATGGACTCCTTGGTTCATTTTACATTCTAATTTTGTTATTGAACTTTATATAATAAAACATTGTTTCATTCTAAACTAATTGAATGAATCTGTGTTCTTCACTTTATTCTTCTGTCTCTCTGTTGTTCAATTTCACACAATCTCTTATAAAAAAAAATACAATACTGCACTAACCAAACAAGTTGAAACTAAATTCACCTCTTTGTTTTATTCACACAGAGACAAAGAAAGCTGAAACTGGACGGAGGGAGAGAGAACGGCTCATGGCAGACAGCAAGAAAACAGATTTGGAGGAGAAAACGGCAGAACTTGAAGAAAGTTTGAAGAAGAACCAAGAAGAACAAAAAGAACTGGAGTCTGCAGTTAAAACGTTGGAGGAACAGAAGAAGGAACTGCTGCAGCATAAAGAAATAATGAACAAGAAAAAGGAGGACATGGAGAAAAATATTGAGGAGATTGAGAAAAAGGTTAAGTCAGTGGAGAAGGTGGCAGAAAGTCAACGATACGGTGAATTACAAAAGATTGTTATAGCTGCTAAAAATCACCTCATAACAAGAAAACAAGATGATGATGATCTTGTCGTGACAACACAGAAAGCACTGTTAAAAACAAACAGCTTGTTAAAAGTGCTGACGGACAGGAAGAAGGCAGCTGAGGAGGAGAAGGAGAAACTCAAAGAGCAACTGGAGGAGATACCAGGAGAAAAAGATTTGATTCAGAGGAAACTGTCGTCTGAGCAAAGACAGGAAGCTTGAGCCATGTAGAGTATAAATAGACAACAACCATGTCTAAGTTTGAATACTTTCTGGTGCTGAAAAAGTTTTATAGCAGTAATAAGACAGCAAAACATTTGCCTGTTGTAGAGAAATATACAGCATAATAATTGTTTCAAAATAAATGTTGAAATCCTTTCCAATCAGTTGTTGTCAAGTCTTGTTTTTAATGCATTTACCATTTATAAGTCTATAAGAGATAGCTGGTACTTGAATATGTAAGGTAATGTTTAGGTGTAGGCATACTAGAGAATCTGGCAGAAAATAACAGGAAAGATAATGAGGCTGGAGTTATAACTGGACTGTTGGATATTGTCACTCTTTCTTATGTATTACAGCTATATGGTCTTTTATAAAATAATTATTATTGATAGTATGTAAGCATTGGTATGTTCTTTGTACAATTAATTTATTATGGCTTATTATATAGTCCATTGATCTTCTCTCAGTCTGCTTATTTTCCTTCGTTGTTTATTGTATAACATTTTATTGAGATACAAATACAAAACAGAGTCTTTAACATTCAGCAGCTCTGTCAGTCTGGTCCATCACGACTGTAAATGTGTCATTTCCTGCTTACAAAAAAGAAACTCCCAACAACTGCCATCAGAATTTAATTTCAAATAATGCTTCATCCTGATTGGTGCTCATAATGACATCACATATTTTCAAATGGAGCCCCGCCCACACCAGAAAATGCTCGAGAAGACAGTGTACAACAACAACACAGTGAAACAAGGCACCATATCAGAATTAAACAGAGATTCTTATAGCAGTTCATATTTAAACTGAATAGTTACACCACATCAGCCATTAAAACAGCAAAGATAAGAAAAACCACACAATATTATTTTTTAACCACAGTAAAAATTAGCAAAATAAAACTCCACAACAAGTTAAAGTCTGGCCTTATCTTATTTAGAAGTACAAAGTGAGTCGTTTACTGTGTTTGTTGTTAATTTTGATGTATTAATGTGTATGTAGCATTAACTACTAGATCTTTTCTTGTGTTGTACGAATTCTCAGATGTGCGTCACTCAAATTGTAACTCTATATTAAATCTACTTGCTTAAATTGAGATTAATAGTTCTTCCAAATTAAGATACTTTGCACTAACATGTCAAGATTTTACCTGAATCAATCACCAATTAATTCGTTTTCAGCAGAGAAAAATAGTTTGTGGGTTCATTTACTCTTTAAGACCCTCCCATCAGATTATTTTAAACATAATGTTAATAAAAATCTGAGCAGTATTCGTATTAGATTCGTCACTCTTGCAGCCGTTCATTAAGTTACTGCCTTTTGTTCCCTAATGTTTTCTTCCTTTCTGACATCCTGATGAGACTTTGGCCTGCCGCTTCACTCTGCAGCTCTGTGTCCAGCTTCAGTTCCTCCAGTCTTTTTTTTTTGTCTTCCAGTCTATTGTTACCATCCTTCAGCCTTTTTCTTTCTCCCATGTGAGCTTCTGTTTGTCCGACTGCTCCTTCTGTTTCACACTGTGTTATCAAGCTATCCACTGACCGAAGTCTCTCACTGTTGTCCTTCATGTCTCTCTCCACGTCTTCTAGCTGCAGTGTAAAATTCTCCAGCTGGCTCTGCAGAATCGTCCTCAAGGTCTCTTTGTGTGTCGCATCAAAGTCTTGACTTTTTTTTTCTGAAGAGGAATTCAATTACAACATGTCAGTTCAATGAGAACATGTGTTTCTGCCTGTTTGCTATTTTATAAGACCCATATTATCACATAGATGCAGCTCCATAAAAGTGCACATTTATTATTATTTTATATCTCCTGACTGTGACTTCCATCGGCGGCTCTGAAGCTGCTGTGTCCTGAAGCAGTCTACGATCTGTTAGACTTTATCACTTATGACTCACGTTAATATGTTCAATATTCAGTAACTTCATTATTTTACCCATGTGTTTATTTATTTAGCTTAGCTTGTCATACATGTAGCCAACACCTTGTAAAACCTGCAACTCTTATTTTGAAGAGGAGCGGTCCCTGTTCCAAATATCACACAGACAAAACAAATAAACGCTGTTTTTCTATTTCTGTTATTCTGTTCAGTTTTTTTTTTTTAAACGAAAAAAAGAAAAATTATGCAGTTTGTTTATCCAATTTGGTTTTGAAACGGAATAACCAAAGAATGAACCTTACACGGATTATATTTGTTTTTTGTTTTTTTTAAATGTTTTACTTACTGATTGTAAAGTATAGGATAGCTGCGATGATGGAGATGATGAGTATGGTAATGACAACCAGGGCAACAATCACTTCGTCAAGAAAAAGTAAGTCGCTCTGTTTTCCGCATGGCTTCTCTGCATCACCACCAGAATTTGTGGATGTCGTCCCCGAACCTGAGGAATAATGTGAAAAACACATACAATGTAACATTAAGAACATACAAGTTAGTTAAGTTAGTCAATCATCTGAACCCTAAAAGTGTGTTTTCGAAAAAAAAAATTATCTCCAAAATTTCACTTTATCGTAGAAATAATCAGTGGAAACCGGATCAGATATATGCTGCAAGTCTTGTTGAGCAAAATAGAAATGTTACAAAACAAAAGTGAAGTACATGTGCGGGCTGAATGTTTTATTATTACTTTATTATTATTGACTGTGTGCTTGGCAGTCATTTTTCATGATTGAAATATTGGAAGCTGTTTGCACAATGTAGAGTATTTAAATTGACCAAAACAAATTGACACTTCCAAACCTGTGACTGTCTGCCTGTTTATGTTACCTCGACACAAGAGCAGGAAACCCACAGCAAAGAGAAATAACCAGATTATGTTCTTCATCCTGGAGTTCTGAAAACACTAAGAAATTCATATGGTATAACAGAGGAAGGTTATTTTAAAAGCTTTCTACCAGAACAGTGTATAAAACACATCAAATATACCCACATGATATCCAGCCGTGCTTTACGAAATGCTTTATCATTTATTTGATTATTATTATCATTTATTTGATTTACTTTTAGGATTTTCATCTTAAATTAATTGTATTGTGGATAATGTGTTTTATGGAAAATAATGAATGCATTTAATATATAGTTATAACAAAGTCACTTAAAAATAATGCTTTTCCTCCCGTCTCCGTGTGCTAAAGTTCAGCCATCTCACTTTCTTTTCTCTAAAGTCTGTCGAGTTTTAAGTATCTAGGATCAGGTTTTATCAGGTGTTTGGTGAAGACGTTCTGAAGAGTTTTTGATGGCACAGACGAACTTAAGAGAATCAACCAGTTGAAACCCCGCCAATGCAAGAAACAAATCTTTGTACAGAACACAGATGCTTGTTAAAATCCTTCACCCAAACATTAAATAATAACTTGGAAGTGAATTTTCCCAAAGCTCACGTACCTTTAGAGTCGACGATTCAGCTCAGGACAAAGTTTGATGTTTGATCAGCTGCAGTCAGGTCTGATGATGTGGTCAGTTATAAAATGATTATATTACAGGATCATTTCGCCTTTACTGTAAGTCACGCGGGCATGTCTTATCTAGATTATGCTGTGCCCCTGGAGCCTTTGTTCCATGGAGGTTTTCCAGGAGGTTAGGTTAATAATTATCCCATGATAAAACTATTCGAGTCAGCTATCTATTGGTTCCCTGTTAATATCTAAACTGAATAGCAGCTGCAAATGGGACCATTATTTACCCAGTAACATCAGATCTTCTTGTAGAAGACTTGAAACTAGAGACTGAGACCATAATGTTGGCACGTTTTTCTGAGGTAATAAATCAGGAGAGAAGTCGACTCATTCTGTCCTGAGACGGAGAGGACCGGGAGGTGGCGCCCCCTGCTGGATGTTTGAAAGAACTTCCTGGTTTGCTTCACTGTTCAGATCGAGGAAATGACGTCATTTGACCCCATGTCCTCTCCTCCTTTTGGACTCCTTTGAAACATTTGATTCTGCATCCATCCACCAGATGTCCTCAGACATTCAGTTGGTTGTTTCATTCACCTGCTCACCTCTTTCCACCATCCCTCCTCAGCGCTGCACTCAGGGGTCATAGTTCATCCTTTGGTATGTTTTCCTGTCATCTTAACTGCTTGTCTTGTCTGTATTGTTGAGACTCCTTTGAACTCCATGCCCACGTTTTGTACCAAGGTGACCCTGATCACTACAACATCACCTGGCTTCTCTCCAGAGGACCTCACTTTTTGAACTGATGACCACATCCAATGTAAACCACATCACAGAGCGACAGAAAATAAGTCCCCTGTAGACTCCTCCGACTTCAAATATTGGATTAAAGATAACTAATTGTCTCTGTTCCTCTTCTCTGTTTGTTTGCACTGCAATGTAGCTCAAATAGGTTATTTTGATCCCCCAAAGCGACTGAGACAGTCACACTGCTATAAACTGCTGTGGCCTCCACTCACAGGAAAAGGAAGTCCGACAGCTTCACCTACATCAGTTAGCTGCTATTCAGTCTGATGCTCAGTCAGTCAGCAGCAAGACGACATGGAGCTCAGAGCGCTTTGCATCATTCTGTGTGAGTCCGTCTTCATTTTATACACGTTTCTGTACTGTGTGCACAAACAAAAACAAAAAGCTCATTTGATATTCTAATTGGGTTTTTTTGGGGAAATACTTTCTGTATTTGATGCATTTTGTCTCTCACCTTCTTTGGAACTGGGTTTATAACTACAAATGTATTGTTTATGATAATTAAACATATAAATGTTTGCTACACATATCCGTTAGAGTTATATTTAGCCTGTACTGTTACTTTGTCATTCTGGTTTTGATTATTTTATCTGTCTGTCTGTCTAACAAATATCATAAAGGAGGGAGGTAAATGGAAAATGTGGACACATCTATATTAATATTGATGATATGATAAATAAATAGCATTTTTCACTATAATTAACAGTGTTAGTGTCAGCTTATATTTTATGTTCTTATATTTCGTGTCATGTAGGTTTACATGCATTTAAAGACACGTCTGCTCTCTGCTTTTGTCTCCTCAGTGGTGAAAGTTCTCTTCCTGTTTCATGCTCGAGCTCAGAACAACAGTGACTATGTTAAGAAATCTGGTGAGTGGGTTTTTCTAATTGATTTTTATAAACATAAACTTATTAAGTGTTTGTTTTTTTAAGATATGAGCACCCACAGGGAATACTGAGTGGAAATCATGATTTTGTTTGTTTGTGTTGTCTGTCTCAGATGCAGCTTTTCTTCACGTTGATCCAAACAGACTGCAGTTCTTTGAATATGAATCCGTCTCACTTCACTGTGGCGGCTCATCTGAATGGAGAGTGATGAAGAAGGTTTCCTCCAACACTCCTCAGTGGAACACATCAGAAGCATTCTTGAACATGAACCCGACTTTTGTGAAACACAGTGGAGAATACTTTTGTGAAAATGGAGAAGGAGAGAGAGGGAACGCTGTCAACATCTCTGTCACTGGTGTGTTTTAAATGGTAAAATATGGCTGAAGGCTCTGGAAAATTCTGGTAATTAGGTGTTGTTTAAGAATTTCTGCCCTTTGTCTCCTGTTGTGCAGCTGGTGACGTGATCCTGGAGAGTCCTGCTCTCCCTGTGAGGGAACAACAGACGCTCACTCTGCGCTGCAGAAAAAGGAAGACAGCCCATAACTCTCCAGCTGATTTCTTTAAAGATGGCAGAAAAATTAAGACAGAATATTCTGGCAGCATGATCATCCCCAATGTTTCATCGTCTTCGGAGGGTCTTTACAGATGCAGCATCTCCGGAGCTGGAAGTTCATCAGACAGCCGGCTGGCTGTCAGAGGTGAGACTAAAACATTGAATCAAGCTGACAGATGCAAATTTATTACAGCCAGAATCAAAGTACAACACGGCCTTTCAAAGAGCCAGTCCTTGGCTGCAGCAGATGTTCACCCAAGAGAAAACAAAACAAAACTATTTTTAACACAACTTAGGTTGTTTGCGTGAGTTCACGTTCACAAAGTGTACACGTCAGTGGTTTTTTATGGCATAAATTCACAGAAACTGCAGCCTTTTTACAACCATGAACCGTACATGTATATAAAATGAGATGCTCCCACAGTTTAAGATTCAACACCTTGAGACGCTCAGGAGATTTGTTGACAAACTTCCAACCTGTCGAACCATCTTTGATCGTGGTGTTAACAGCATATGTTGCATCTGCACCTGAAGAACCGTCTCCTCATCCTCCCGACCCTGGTCCCATCCAGCCCTCCATCCTGTTACCAGTCGTCATCACCAGTGTGTGTGTGCCTGTGCTGCTGCTGCTGCTGGTGGGACTCCTCCTCTGTCGGAAACACAAAGGTACAGTACCTGGGAGACCATGAAATGCTTTAAAGTGTCGTATATTCTGTAAAAGAGACAGCTGAAAAAATTAGGCACAAAATAGCATTTCCCCATATCTATATATATTGATTGTATTTTATTGTATTGTATTGATTGTAAACGTAAATTAACAACTAAAATTCCTGTTATGACTGTATTATGCAATATTATATTGCATGACATCTACTGCTACCTGCTGCTGATATTTAGTATGGTCTTGTTTGTTCTCCTGTCAAACCAATGATTCATGGTTAATTTTTGTTTTCTCAGCTTCTGGAGAGGGAAATGCAGCTGACGCAACGTATGCTGTCGTCACTAAACAGCGCAAAGAAAGAGGTATTTCACTTCAACTTCAAACAGCAAGCTTAGCTTCTCTAGTCATTCTTTGAATTAACCTTTAACTTATGAGTAGATGCCATAAACAAATATTGTACAAAGTGTTGGCCCAGATCTTTAATCTATACTTGGCTTGGAGTAAAGTTGACCGTTTATTAAAGAATAATACCCAGATGTGATGAGCAGCTGGACTCTGCAGTGACCAGGCCAGAGCACAACACAGAGTGAAGAACAATTTCTCTTTCCACAGTTTTTCTTCTGAGTTTTGGACAAACCCCCGACAATAGGTAGGACCTTGACCCAGCAGCCAACCAGAGCTGCTCACCTGATGTTAAACTTTCATTACAGAGTTTATGGTGTTTGTGCAGATGTGTGTTGGCCCTGGAATAGCTCTGTGTCCTTATCTAGATCTATCCAGCTCACAGAAGATTTAAAATGTAAAACACTGACTACACTCATTAACTCTATTCTCTAATGAGCTGACTTCCTTGTCCTATCAAAAGTGAGGATTTTTTGTTTATATGTCACTTTGTTTAATTAATGCCATTTTTATTCTGTGCATCCTACAGTAACAGGCTCCACTGAGATGCCAACAACAGTATCAGACCCAAGTGAGTATGAAAAGGCTAGTGAACCCAAAGCAATGCTAGATACTACTGCTGTTAATATACAAGTTATTAACATTTCTTCATGTTTCTGTTTGTTTCAGTGTATGAACTTGTCAGTACGGCTGAACCACAGACAGCCACATATGCCAGTGTGACAAAGCACAAGAAAAAGAGAGACAGAGGTATTTGTTTGATATTATGTTACTTATATATTCATTTTATGGCTCTGTTCATACATAATCCATTTGGTTTTACAGAAATAAAAAATCTGATGTCATCTGCATACAGTGTAAGAATCAATACAAAATAGAAAGAAAAGTCATAGAGACATCAGTATCAGACACAAACAAATGGATGTATTAGTCTAAACATGTAAATCTCTTTTACAATGCATGCAGTATTTTGTTTTATACATTGATTTTCTTTTACCATATTCATAGCTATAGTTCTATCTGTCTCTGAGGTCACTGAGAGCCAAATGATACATAATAATGTTTTATTCAAATCTATTTTCCCAAACGTCTCATTCGTGCTCAGATAAAGTGAGTTTTAATTAAAAAACATTTACACTTCCAGCTTATTCCTTTACTGAAATCTAATTCAAGGTGTTTTCAAATCATGAAAACAATTAAACACAGTAAAGACTTAACATCATGAAGCTTGAGATCATTATTTGGCTTCATCTGAGAGCTCACTCACAGCCTCGGGGTCTATTTTAAAAGGTAGCATTTCAGTGTAGAATAGCGAATAAACCACAGGTTCTGTGTGGTTCAACTGTTCACACGTCGTCAGTAGCTTTTGCGTACTCTCTGTGGTCAGCTACCACGTTCAGTTCAAACTGACAAGATTAAACACAGTGTGACTCATCTATAGATGAACAAATGGATTTCTAAAAGGTGACAATTTTAGCTTCTATTCTCGCTAAAAATGTGTGAAACCCACAGACTGAAAGAGGAACAAATTATTGACATTTATACAAGTGATTAACCAAAATAAACTTTAGTCTCTCTGTCTTTCTCTGTCAGATAATGAATTCTCGTCTCCATCTGCTTGCTATGTGTTGAGCATGGGTAAGACATCAAATCTCATATGAAAAATGACTGAAAAGGAATCAATTTGTTTATGTTTTCTTTTTGCAAATACACCTGGGAACCCAAAAAACGTTGTTTTTCTGCTTTTATTGAACTTTTTGAACTTTATCATGTGTTTTTTTTTATTCCTCCATCTGACAGTTTCATTCTTCCCATAACAGGACCAGGAGTATCAAGCTCTTCTGTTTTACCAGCTCCCCCTGCAAGTTTGTATCATACAATCGATTAGGCCCCTTTGCGGAGAAGACTAAGTTCTTTTCATGGTGTGTTAGCACAAGCATGTTTTTGCATTCTTGATCATTTTTGTATACCATGTTTGTCCTGTCATAAAACCACAGACAGGACTGTGTAATTCTGTTGCTTTGTATATATTTATGGGTTCTTTTTTGTCTGAAATAATTGATTATGTCACACATTTAATCACCTAAAGTTCAACGTAATGACTTTGTTTTCTCAATGCACTGTGATGTTTTTAACTGTCTTCTCATTGGAAAGTTCCTTGGAACTGTACAAGGAAATGTATATTTAGCAATATATTTTTTATAGTTTATTATTATTAACAAATAACAATGTTAACTCACAAAACTTTGGAGCCCCCAGTCATAACAGTTGGCAGAGCAGTCCAGATGTCAGCTCTCTCTATAATATATATCCTTATTTTTCTTCTTTTTTAATATGATATTCATGACAGCTTGGTTATGTTAGACAACAATGCATGTGGTGTTAAATTAAATGAAAATAACGATTGCACTCTGGTGAACTGCTGAATCTTGTTCACTTTAATATTATAAGCTATAAGCTGTTTCCACGAATGCACAATAAAAGTGTTTCGAAGTGATGATTATGTTGTGTAGTCTGGCTCTGGACATCCAGAACAAGAAACCCCAATATTTTCACATCAGAATATAAGACAAGTTAAATTACATTTAAACAGTTATCAGCATGAAGTGAAACAAAATGCAAATGTCAAGTATGTACAAACCTACATTGGGACACATTATACTGCCTCTATTAATTTGTAAGAAGTATTTAAAAATAATATTTAGCATAATTTGCTAAAACTCTCAGATACTAATTCACCATAAAAAAGAGAATATAATGTTTTAATTTGTATTTTCTTTTAACTGCTTCATCATTGTTAAAGTTAAATCACAATATCAAAGGTGGATACAGATCAGGATGTGCCGGCAGTGACATCTTCTGTTCAACTGCTGACATCACAATCACAGAGCTGCAGCTTCACCTCTACTCTGGTTTTCGACTAACTGAAGCTCCTCCCTCTGCAGTTTGAACTGCATCCTCTGGTTTTGCATTGTTCCCTAAGTTTGGCCTTTTTTGTCATCCATCGCCTACATTTCCCACAATGCAACAAAATGTGTATTTGTGAGACCTTCCATGACTAATGACTGCTCAGGCCCTGACGATGTCACTGACACAATTTCATCAGAGTTATCTATGTGAATTAAAAAGAAATGTGTTCAGCTGTACAGTGATGAATCTCTGTTATGTTAAACTAAAATTATCTTTAATGGTGATTCAAAAACAGTATTTTCACACTGCATAAGATACTTTATGATGTCAAAACATCAGACAATCCTGGTGAACACAGTTGGTCCAAAGTCTGATGCTGCTGTAAAGGTTTTCTATGGGAGGCGACACAGTACCGCCCCCTGTGGTTAAACATAGAAACTACAGTAAAATGATACATTAACTGGGACTGCAAAAGAAATGTGCATGTTGAGTGATTATGTTAAAGCTGTTTCATTGTTATTTGTAGGAAACAAGTAAAAAAGAAATATATAACAGACAAAGTTGTTAGAATCAAACTTTCTTTGAACAGATCTTTGGTTATTGAGGTTTCCGTTATAAAAAGTGACCAAACGAAGCTTCAAATGTTGATGTTGATGTTAGTGTTGTTGGGGTTCAGAGGGTTAACTGACAAATAAAACATTTAACTTTAACCACAGAATCCTTGGGGATACTGATGTCAGTAATGAATTATTCAGGATTATTTAATCAAACAAATCATAGAGATGTAAGATTCAAGACAGTCTGACATGAATTTACGACTAATACCACATGAGCAAATGATACCACAGTATAATAAAAACAATGAGAAATGTTTTTCTTAAACAAGGACACGAGGGAGTGCTGAACAGAGAGTACAAGTTACTGATCCATAGTGCAATATTTTTAAAAGGTTACGCTAGTTTCCCTGGATGATGTTTCATTTATTCCATCGTCTCTCTCTGGTTCTCCTCTTTCTGTTCCTCTGCCTCCTTTTCTCTCCTCTGACTGTTCTGGCTGAAGCTTCCTCTGGATGTCTTCTTTCCCAGACTTCTCTGAGTCTCGTCTTTCTGTCCCTCTGACTCTTCCAGCTGTTGATTTAAATCCTCCTTTTCTCTCTCTCCCTGTTCTAACTGAAGCTTCTTCTGAATCTCTTCTATTTGTCTCTCTATCTCTTTCAGATGTTGAATTATTTTCTCCTTATCTCCCTCTAGTTTCCCCTTCCTTTCTGTCATTTTAATAACCATCTCTTCTGTTGTCTCCAGCAGTTTATCTGTGTTCTTCAACAGTTCCTCATGTTCTTCCCTTCTCTTCTCCAGATCCTCTCTGGTCTTTTTACGCCTCTCCATTTTACTCTTTTTGTCTGTTTTTGGTTTCTCCCTCAGCCTCTTGTTGTTCTCCCCTATCAGTACTTTATCCTCCTGCAGTAGTGAGGTGAGTTTCTCTCTCTGGTTCTTCAGATTTTTCTTCTGCTCTGTCAGAGTTGTAATCACATGTTCGACATGTTTCAGTTCTGCGTCGTTCTTCTGTGATTCCTCGTCAACTTTTCCCTTTGCGTTGTCCAAATACGCACTTTTTTCACTTATTGTCATCAGCTTCCCTCTTTCTTCTTCTTCCATCAGAGGCTGGAGCTCAATGCTGCTGTTCGTGGTTTCTATGTGAATTAAAAAGAAATGCGTTTAGTTGTACAGTGATGAGAAACATTGGAAGCAACAAGAAAAACATTATGCTTGGTGCAGCAGAATTAAGAAGAGATAAAACTATTTTGGGGAGTAAAGTGACGATGTATTGTAACCGCTGAAAAAAGTAGCATTTTGCACTTTAAGATCCCAGTTAAGTTGATTATCCATCAAACTTGATAACTT
>CAFUXE010002175.1:0-10487 GCA_903364295.1 Serranus cabrilla | reverse complement strand
AGAGAGAGGAGGGAGGGAGGAGGAAGAGCAGAGAGGGAGGAGGAAGAGCAGAGAGAGGAGAGAGGCGCAAAGAGACAGCTACACATCAGATAAACAGATAACCTGGTTAACCGGAGGATCCGCGGACAGATTGGCGGGTAGTTAAAGAGCTAACGAGGGTTAACCAGCAGCCGTCTGATGGAGTCTGAAGAGAATCTGTTCAACGTGTTCCTGCTGCTGCTGTTCGGATCACTCTTCACTGTGGTGAATAATGTTTCTATTTTTACTCTACTGTCTTCTGCCGAATGTCTTCTGTTCTGTTGGATCATATTTGTCTTATTTTAATCAGAGCACGACATTCTGTCTGTAGAATAATATATATATATATGTATATATGTGTATATATTTATAATATTTTATTGACAATATTTGAATGATTGTGAGTCAATGAGCCTCTGAACAGATCGATCATTATATAAATATCTGAGAGGAACCTTGGACCAAAATAACATACATTTGATGAAAACAGCTTGTTAATATTATATTTAGTGTCTCGTTACACAAACTCCAGTCGGAGTAAAATCCCAGCATGCACTTCTCCATCACACGCCGTTCCTCGGTGTGAGAAACTCCGATTATTGATCACGGGATCAGATTTCAGCCTGTTGATCGGTTTCATGAGATCAATCAGCACATTAGACTCTCTGACCTTCTGCGTAACAGAGTGCTGGATTGCATTTTCTAATTCGATTTAAATTAAAACTGTTCATAAATATTTGAATAAACTGGATCATCAAACAGATTACAGCAGATTAGTTCAGAAACATCCCGACTGCACAGTTACACATCTGAGACGACCGTAACTTCTGAAAACTAAATGACAGTGAGATGGAAATTTTAACTTGTGGAGCTCCAGATTAATATATATTTTTTTTATTATTATAAGAGACTTTTTCTGACCTGAGCCTAAATCTGATCGATGCTGTTTGTTTTTCTGCCATTGCAGAATTTTAAGCAAGGTCAGCACATTTTGTTTAAGAGATTTTGAGACGATAATCCAGCTTTTAACTTTAGACCAATGAGTCGGTATCCAACGCTTTATTTATACCTACGCTAGTTTTTAAAAAATGTATCAGATTTGTGTGTCAAACGTTTAGCTACTCCTCCGCTCTCTTACTGGTAATGGGACAATAGATAAGAGTAATAAGAGTAGCACAGTAGTTATCTTACTGAACTAGTTCACGAAGGAAGAATCTGAACATCCAGCGAGGAGAAACGTTCTGTCTGTCTGTCGGATGAGCGTGAGACAACAAACCTGACATTAATGAACAAAATGAACGAAAAAGGCCCAAACACATTACCGACGAACGAATGACTTGATAAGACAGAGAGTTTGTATCCACCCTGAGGACCGTGGAAGCATAATTAGATATTTAGATAATGAGTAACTTGCATGTTATCTGCCACCTGACATTAGGAATTCACTGCTGCTCGAACAACATGTTCAGCCAAAGAAATACAAAAAAATACATGAAAAACTTACATTTTGAGTATTTCATGTAAAAAACATGTAAGAACCATTCTGTAAGTTTAGATGAACCAGGTTTAATTAAACCAGATCTGGACATTTCTGCTCTTAATAAGACGAAGGACACACAGTAAATTAACATAAATAATGTTTTCATTTGGATGCATCAAGGAAGGTTTGATAAATTATCATGAATCATGTTTTTTTGTGTAATTTCACTGCATCCAGAATGAGAACAGTCTTTTATCCTAACACATATTTAACACATTCTTCCATTTTCACACATCTTCAACACATTTGATCATTTTAACACATTTTTAACACATTTGGTTACTTCATCATTCAGTCCCTGTCTGTCTGTCTGTCTGTCTGTCTGTCTGTCTGTCTGTCTGTAGAGTGATAAAAGACACAACAACAAAGTTGTTTGAAAAGTGTCAGAAAGTCTCTTTGATGTAATGTTTCCATTGTCACCTTATTTTCCAAGAACAAGTTGTTGAGTCTGCTGCTGAACAGGAAGTCTGTGGGATTACAAACTCTCTTTTCATGCACGTTTATTGGGCCAATACATAAAATAAGTAATAATAGTAATAAACAAACAGCAGGGCTTAAACACAGTGGATCAGCTGTGTGATGGACGATAAACATACAAAAACAAGCATCATTATCACTGACACACAGAAGATCTGATCCATCATCACCTGTTCCTCTGACTTCCTGTTGTTCAGGTGGGTCCTGCTGCCCCTGAGGAGGGCTGGCAGGTGTACAGTTCAGCTCAGGACTCTGAAGGTCGATGTGTTTGTACGGTGGTCGCTCCCCAGCAGACGGTCTGCTCCAGAGACGCCCGAACCAAACAGCTGCGCCAGCTGCTGGAGAAGGTACTACTACTACTAGTACTACTACTACTACTACTGCTACTACTGCTACTACTACTACTACTACTAGTACTACTACTAGTACTACTGCTACTACTGCTACTAATAATATAAATACTAACAGTACCTGATTATTGTACCGTTGTTAATAGTACAAATGAAAACGCTGCTGATTCCTGTGATATCATTATTTACCTAATTTCCCTTCGGGGATGAATAAAGTAATCTCTCTGTCTATCAGTGAGCCTCCAGTACAGCAGCCTGATGATGTGTTTGTGCTCCAGGTTCAGAATATGAGTCAGTCCATCGAGGTCCTGGACCAGCGGACTCAGAGAGACCTGCAGTTTGTGGAGAAAATGGAAGTCGAGGTGAAAGGTCTGGAAAACAAATTCAAACAGGTGGAAGACGGACATGAGAGCAACATCGCCCGACAGTACAAGGTCCCGCCAACATCACAACATCTTCATTTCAAGTATTTGTCATCATCACAGCCTTCATAACATCATGTCACGAACTAACCAATCAATCAAACCATAAAGCGCTTTCTTAAAATGAGACATCAGCTGTTGTCAGACGGACTCAGTGTGTCCGTTTCATGCCCGGTGTGCACGTCTGTGCTCACGGCGTCTTTAAATCCCAACGAGCTGTGGTCAGTTGCATTGTTGGCTCATTGCTTTCTTGAGACAACAGAAAGTGACCGTTGACCAAGCAGAAACTGGCCTGAAGTCGATGGTGTTTTCTCCTATTTGTTACTCAGAAAGTACAATGCAGAGTCACAACCTGCACTTCCTGCCTGTTCCACAGCAGCGCTCCTCCAGTTAAACTGGTGGCTCACACTGGTAGACCTCGAACCGCTGAGTCCCTGCGGCGGTGGACCCAGGCTCCAATCCAGCCCGAGGTCCCTTTGCCGCATGTCTTCCCCTCTATCTCCCCCCTCCATTCTGTCTATCGATATCTACTAAAAAAAAAGCATAAAAATATCATCTTAAAAAAAAAGGGCTTTTGGGAGAAGACTCTCTGATTGGTTGAATATATGTTGAACCTAAACATGACTATTAAAATACAAACCCTCTCGAGCCTTACTCTGCTCTCAGATTATGTGCTATAGATCATTTTTATCGGGCCCTAAAGTTTTCAAACAGGCATCTGAGAGGAAATATTTTTAAATGAATACACACTTTTCACTCACACTATATATTCATGTGTGTTGTAACCAGAGTGATTGTGTTGCTTGTGTTGTGCGCTTTGAGGATTGCCAAGATGTGATGACCTACACTCATTACTGTGTGTGAACGCATCCTGTGCAGAGGCAGATGGAGGACTGGAGCTGCTGCTCTCCACAGTGTGGACACAGTGCCAGTTCTCACAGATTCGTGTAGAAGGTTTTACAGTTTTACGGTTGATAATAAGAAGCTGATCTTCTTCTGTGTGGAGTTTGCATGTTCTCCCCGTGTGTGCGTGGGTTCTCTCCGGGTTCTCCGGCTTCCTCCCACAGTCCAAAAACATGCAGCTCAGGTTTAACTGGTGACTCTAAATAGCCCGTAGGAGTGAATGAGAGCGTGAATGGCTGTCTTCCTCTGTGTGTCAGCCTGTGACAGTCTGGAGACCTGTTCAGGGTTTTAAGGAGAATGAATGAGTGAAGAACTGTCTGCTTAAAGTTTATTAACCAAACAACAATATGTTACTGATTCAGTCCATCAAAGCAAAGATGGAGGAGTTACGTCCTCTGATTCCGGTCCTGGAGGCCTACAAGGCGGATGCTCTGCTGGTTCGACAGTTTAAGGAAGAGGCAGCAAATGTGACGGAGCTGCTGGGATCCCTGCAGGAACAACTAGGAGGGCTCGACTACCAGGAGCTCCACAGCCGCGTGATGAACCTGGAGGACCGGCTGAGGGCGTGCATGCAGAGGTTAGGTGAGTAATCAGCAGAGAGACGACTAACTAACAAACAGTCAGTGCAATGCTTATAGGGAACCCGTCTAAATGCTAATAATGTCGTTATTACATAGTACCATCAACACTTACTTCAGAATGATAAATTAAACAAACACACAGCAGTTTGAACAGGCGTCCGTCGCTTCATCTGTTTCTTTGACTTTGCCACCGTGTTTTTTCAAGCCTGTGGGAAGCTGACGGGTATCTCCGAGCCAATCACCATCAAGACGTCTGGATCGAGGTTTGGATCATGGATGACTGACCCACTTGCCCCGGCTGGAGACAACAGAGTGAGTGTCAACAACAACAACAACAACAACAACAACAGTTACAACAATAATAACAGACACATGAGTAATAACAAAAAAATAAGAACACTAACAGCAATGTAACATTAGTAGCAATGACACTGATGACAGTAATAACAGTTACAAAACTTTAAAACTAACGAAGATAATAACAACAACAATATTACCAAACGAGAAGATGTCAGGAATCTATTGGTGCCAGGACTTCACGTCCCCTTCCACTTGTACCGTCTCCTCTTTACAGACACTTTACAGCTATTTTATGCTGATAAAATGCACAATAAGTCAGAAACCACAACATTTTCTCATGCATTAAAATGTGCTATGTCCGCCTACTGTATTTTAATATTTGTACATACTGCATACCCTAAACAGGCTTTGATATACATAAATCACTGGAAAGCTGAGACTCTTTCTTCCTGTGTGATGATGTTATTCTCAGTGTATAAATGAGCTGCTGTGACCTCGAGGACAATCAGCCTCATGAAACTTTACAGCCACAAACTAGAGACCTGCAGCGTTCGGAGGATCTGTAGCTTTCTTAAATATAGTGACAATAAGGGGGTTTGTCAGCCGTTTAGAGAACTGAGGTGCTCATCATCCAATTGCTGAAAATACAGAAATCTCCAAAATCACCAAAGTTTTTGAAGCCAAATCACAGCCTGGATTTTTCTGTGTTGTTCCAAAGATCATGATATATTTTTGTCATATTCTGGAGTTTTTCGGCCATTTTAAATTAATTTTCGATCTGAAAAAAAAAGTCATAAATCAGCATCAAATGTGTGTAACAAATGTTATCAAGCCAAAAATTGCTGCGGTGTTTTTCTGTGTGCGTGTAAAAAGTAGCTGCAGAATTCTACATGTAAAGATTCTGTTTGTCCCAACAGGTACGGGGCCCCATACTTCACGTTTGATGCAGCACATGATGTGCAGTAACACTATCAAATATCTATCAAATAACTGGTATTCATTAGCTTGACTTCTGAGGCCATTTTTAAAAATCTTGACGTTATTTACTTGCGGGGGCCACTACCAACAAGAGTTCTGGACCATGCCCAGCTTTCTTTCATTTCGGAAACTAGAGTAACTTCTTAAAATGTGCCTCCGGAGGTCACCATGTTGGACGATAATGCTTGTGCTACCTTTGTATTAAAGTTTTCCTCAGTGAAATGTGCTGGAATGGTTATGGAACTTGACCCTGACCACAGTGGGTCATAAAACATAGTAAACATAGTTTATAAAACACAGTTTTGTGACATCACATTAACACAGAGTGTTGTTAATTATTTGTCTTTTTTCCGTACAGGTGTGGTACATGGATGGTTACCATAACAACCGTTTTGTTAGGGAGTACCAGTCGATGTTTGACTTCATCACGACAGATAACTTCACCTCTCACCGCCTGCCTCACCCCTGGTCCGGAACCGGTCAGGTGGTTTATAACGGATCCATTTACTTCAACAAGTTCCAGAGTCACACCATCATCAAGTTTGACTTCAGCACGTCGCTCATCAGCCGCTCCCGACAGCTGGACTTCGCCGGCTACAACAACATGTACCATTACTCCTGGGGGGGGCACTCAGACATCGACCTCATGGTGGACGAGGGGGGGCTCTGGGCCGTCTACGCGACCAATCAGAACGCTGGAAACATCGTCCTCAGCCAGTTGAACCCAAACACTCTGCAGATCATTCGCAGCTGGACCACCAACCACCCGAAACGCAGCGCTGGCGAAGCATTCATGATCTGTGGAACCCTGTACGTTACTAACGGGTACTCAGGCGGAACAAAAGTGTACTACGCCTACTCCACCAACTCCTCCACCTACGAGTACATTGACATTCCACTTACCAACAAATACAGCCACCTGTCCATGCTCGACTACAACCCCCGAGACAGAGCGCTGTACGCCTGGAACAACGGCCACCAGGTCCTTTACAACGTCACACTGTATCACATTATACAGTAACTTCAAGAATAAATACAGGTCTTTATAACGTCACACTGTATCACATTATACAGTAACTTAAAGAATAAATACAGGTCTTTATAACGTCACACTGTATCACATTATACAGTAACTTAAAGAATAAATACAGGTCCTTTACATTTAAATACAGCCTTTCGATAAATCTGACTTGCTGAATATAGTTTTCAGTGACTCCAGGACACAGACTTCTATTTACAGAGCGAGCTACAAAGACCAGAAGCAGGAGGAAAGTGTTTGCTGACATTTGTCAACCCAACTGCAAGTTCAGGACTTTGACAACGGTTCAGTCGTTCACTGCTAACCACTGCCGAAGTAACAAATTCTTGTTATTATTTATTTCCATTTATACACAACATACACTTGTAAACATAGAAGACAGCCTTCGTGCTAAGCCAAGCTAACAGTTTCCCCGGCTTCCAGCCTTTGTGCCAAGCGAGGCTAAGCAAATCTTGGACCTGTAATAAAGCGTTCCCAAAATTGTTGGACTGTTAGATCCTTAAGTTATTTCATGAAAATCCAAAACAAACTTTTGACACAAATGCACTTGTGTGAACACACTGAAACGTTTAAACGAATGAAACATGGTTAGTCACAATAAGAGACACTGAAGAATGCAACACGTTTTTTATAATAAGATTTTTTTGTGGGTGTAATTTTAGTTCTGAAATCAAAGCCACTGTTATAATGATAATTATGATAATAATAAAAATAAAATTGTCTTACTGTTGTGTATAATAGATTGAAAAAGCACTAACTACAGTCTCTTTTACAATGATTCCCTCAGTTTTTAAATCTCTTGTCAAAGGTCGAGTAGGGCTTCCTCTTCACTGGACTCACATCACACTCAAGTATTCAGAGAAACTTAGTCCCTCTGTCTCACACCTGGTCCTCCTCAGATGGACGCCGTCAGGGGGACAAGGAAAAGTTTCTGCCAGATCACTGAAGCCACAACATGAACATGCGGAAAGTCCTTAGTGCCAAGAATTCTCTGAAACTGTTCAGCTTTAGCTCAGGAGCCGCCATCAGCACCAGTGTCAGCCAGTGTGTCCACCGACCAGTCTGTGTGTCCACCGACCAGTCAGTGTGTCCTCCGACCAGTCTGTGTGTCCTCTGACCAGTCTGTGTGTCCATCATTAAAAGACAGTCAGATTCGGGGAGGACGCAGTGTTTTCTGGTTGTTGCTTTGTCGTCGTCATTACTTTTGACAAACCTCATTTATTTTACTGGTCTGTCAAAATGAAAACTGAGTTTTAGAATAAGTTCAGAACACGATAAAAACAGGAATTCATTGAGAGTATTGAAGTTCTTTTGAGCAATTAACTGCATATTTTGATTGTTACTCTTTGTGTTTTTGTATTTCAGTATATTCATAATGTGTTTGATGTATTTTGGCCTTTTCCAACACCACGTACACCAAGTTCCCACTTGTGTACGTGGTAGTTCGGACTTGGCGAGGTGGCCTCAGGAGAACAAACTCCTGTGGATTCTGCACCTGGGACAGCAGCGTACGAGATGATGTCACCATGGCAACATGTGTCCACTCCGGTGATGTTCACTGTAATGTACATTTACCATTAAAGTAAATATGATACAAAACACAGCCCTGCCTGTTATCATTCTTACAGTAGATATTCCAGAGATCAGTAACCTACATAAACAAACTATGACATTTCACAGCAGACATTATGAACTTTGATTTAAAAAAAAAGGATTGTTTTGTTGATTGTCACTATCTGAATATGACTTGATTTTTTAAATATTTCATTATTTGGATTGAATATTTTTTTGTTAAACGTTTTGTGTGGATTGCATCGTCTCTAATCTTGAGAAAAGAATCTCAATTGTAAATAAATCTAATTTTGTATCTAGATTTAGTTTTTGATCTCGTTTTGAATTCTAATTCCTTATTTTAATTGGATCTTCTTTTGTGTTTGGTTTTTGATCAGATTGTTAAAAATTGATATTGTTTTGATTTTACTGCCTTTCGTGGTAATATGGATTTTACCCTGATTTTAAAATATTGTTTTTCATTTGAGCTGACCCTTTCCAGTGGTCAAGATTTTTAGCCTGATATAATAATTTAGACACATCATCAGTAGTGGATCCCAGGATCGTGATCGCTATCAGCTTCACCGAGCCCGGGATGTGTCCCAAAGCCAAAACACGTTGATTGCTTTTTATCCAGGTTAAGAATTGTAGTGGCCTGTTCAGGGTTTCTTGGAGGTCAAGTGTGCCCTCTAGTGGTCTTACAAAGATGCATAAATGATGCCAAACATACATATATATGCAGTGACCACCCATCTTTTTTTTCAGATTAGGCACTTGAGCTAATCTGGTGTTGTGTGTGTATCTCTGTAGGTATGTGGTGCTGACTGTTGGGTCGTCCCGGTTACCACAGGAAGAGGTGCTGCGCCGCCTGTTTGTCTGTCACCTGGTTTGCTGAGGAGCTTCACCTTCTTCAGGTGAAGGCGTTCACCGATCGGATGAAGGGTTGTGAATACGTGTATGTATGTATGTTATAACTAAGAGATGTGTTATCTTCACAGAGACTGTAACAATGATAATACTAACCCTAATACATTACATTTATACTGTATATATCATATATTACATTATATTTCATGACACTCAAAGACGCTTTACAGAGGTGTAGGACGTTGCATTCAAAAATTATGACTTGTCCAAAATCTACCCATTCAAGTGAATGGGGAGATTTTGGACAAGTCATAGGCATTTCTACGTTTTCTCTAATTTTCCTTCTTTCCACAACAGACAACTTTAATCTGTTATCACGGTTATTTCAGGATGGTTTCTTGTTTAGTTTTTATCCAATTTCTAAATGATCTTTTTCCTTGATGAGATTTACTCAAGTTTCAATTTGGTTTTCCCAAATTGGATCCAATCTGAATCACCACACTCCCTCCCAGGTTCATCAGGGTGAGTCTCAAACCAAATGATACATTTAGTCTGACTGGAGTTTAAGGATGATTGCAGGTCCTGTTCATGGATGTTTTTAAAGGAGAACTGTGACCTCTGGTGGTGGAAGTTATGTTCATAAATGTAATGTTCTCTCTGTACATTTGTTAGAGGAAATGATGCCCTCTCGTGGTTAAAACTGAATTTGCAGAGAGTTAAATCCTTCTGAGGTATAAAACAGTGACAAGATTTGGATTTAAATTCCTATTTTAGTTGAGGAATAAGTTTGAATTTGAATATAATCCCTTAAAATGTTTTTAATGTAAACATCATGTGGTATTTCATACCAATCACTCATGAATAAATATATGTTACGGTTTAAAATGATGCCGTCATCAGCTGCTTTGGAGGAGGCTCAGATTTGAGTGACGCAGGCTGTGAGAATCCAGATGTTTGTTTGAAGGATGTTGAAAGTTCTTCAAAGTGCTTGAATCTGACTCTGAAATAGCCGTGTGAACCCTGATATTAGCTCATTGGAAAGAGATTAATATCTGGACTCCAGCTGGAAACCGTCCAGTCACCAGATTGACCTGAAGCTCCGTTACCCAGAGTGCAACAGTGCACACAGAGCAGAATAATGTGCGATAGTCGACCTGGAACCCAAATGCTGGTTTAAATAAAGTTTGAGTTTTGTTTTCCAAAGTGTGTGCACGCCTGTAAACATGAATGATTCAAACAGGAGTGTATAAAGAACGAGTGATGTGGTTATTTTAAAGACTTTATTGATTGAAACCATCATCATCAGACCAGATTTCCTTATTGAGATGTGAAATGACTTGTTCAGAAAATGCAGGTAATATGTTTTTATCATCAGCCTCCACTGGCTCATATTGTTGTGCAGCTCGGTCCATAAAGGGAAACATTACAACTTGACATATGACTTTTGTTTAAATGTAGGTT
>CAFUXE010002150.1:18296-29218 GCA_903364295.1 Serranus cabrilla | reverse complement strand
TTTTTTTTTTTTTTTTTTTTAGTAATAGCGACGATGACAGGGCCACCGCATCATCAAGCCAGACAAATGGGCTCGCTGGGCGCCAGCGATTTTTCCTCCTTCGCAGCTGAAGGTGCATCATATATCTCTAAAAACCACCCAATAAGGTTCGGTGTAATTGCAGCTCTGGAGGGATGATGCAGTCGCGGTTTTAACTGTGATGGTTTCAGCACCAGAAGCAACAAGGCCATAAAACAAGTGATTTTCATCAAGACAAGAGAGTCAATCCTGGTTTGTGCTATTAGGCGTACGCGCTATATAAAGCAGACGCGGGTCAAACGCGGTTTTGTTTCACGCTGCCGAGCCTGACACGGACTATTTATCACATCAGCTCAGCTGTCAGTCACAGAAAAGTGTACTAACGGAGTGTTTGGGTGTCTAATTTGGACAACATGTAGCATAACTCACTCAATGGCCGAAAGAGGAAACCAGACTTATCTTATCTTATCTTATTCCTCCACAAATGTTTGTAGAAACTGCTTGATTTTATGCACCTGTGGTCATGGAGGTGATTGGAACACCTGATGTCAATTATTTGGATGGGGGAGTGAATACTTTTGGCTATATAGTGTATAATAATATAATATATTGGAGGGAATGGAAACAAAATCCAGTATGCAAATATATATTTGTCTAATTCATCCTTCAAATGCATTACCGCAGTGATTCTCAACTGGTGGGTCGGGACCCAAAAGTGGGTCGCGAACCCATTTTCAGTGGGTCGTGGGCAAAAAAATCCTGTGGTTTTATTGTGAAGGGGATTTTTTTTATGCCGTCTATCCACTCTCACAGTTTGTTTCCATCTACGGACTGAGCATGGCGAAAGTTTGGGTCTTCTTGAAACTACTTGTATGTTGTGTTTTCTAAGACGCACGTTTTGTTTTTGAATTAAAATGCAGCTAATTTAGTGTAAAAGGGAATATTTCCATGCTGGTTTATCATTAAACTTTTGTTGTGTTGGCCTGCTGTGTTATTCTGTACTATCCCAGGTTCAATCTGCTCCATCTTTTCATTAAATACATTTTAGAAGTTGAAAATTTTCCTCGATTTTGGGTCGCCGCTTGTCATTACGGGGTGATGGTTGGTCCCAAAGCCAGACCAGTTGAGAACCACTGATTTACCGTACTTATGCCCAGGCTTTATTTTTTCTTATTCTATGTATTAAGTACATTTTAAATTCATAGCATAACAGACACTTTTCAGTTTTATAGCAGTTTTAAAATTTCAAAGTTGCCAGAGGGCAAGATGTTACCTCAGTCTCGAGCAAGAAATGTTATTCTATCTTTGAAGCATTTTTGTGTATTCATTTGTTTTATTGCTGTACATAACTAACAGTGAACTGGGATCCACAAAACCTGTCTCACAGCCTGGAAATACAGGTGTGTCTAAGTTAAACATAATGATAAGTTAATTAGTTTGGAATACAGGATTTAAAGCAGTTTACTGCTTATGTTTGTCTGCCAGGAAGTCAAAAAGTAAAAAAAAAAACGACAGAAATGACTGAAAATATCGATCACAAACTGATTTATAGTCTCAGTGGCATTGTCAGACGTGTGTGAGCAGCCTTTGAGACACAAATCTAAATGTGGGTCTTGGCCTCTTAGACTGTGGTCAGGGTCTGAAAGACTAGACAGAGTTTAATCCTCCAATCTAAACATGCAGACTGCTGGCGTGCAGCTGCAGCGGAGCCGCCGTCCAACACGACACAGAGCAACATTTCCACAGTGTAACCTGATGGGTAGAGCATGGAACAGACACAAAACGCTGCCAGGATTAAAAGGGATACCGTCCCAAAATTCTCTTCAATTGAGCATGGGAGTAAAAATATTAAAAAATGCAACATTCAGGGGTTTAGTTCCCACTGGGGCCACCAAGGCTGTAAATACAGTAATGATATTGTGTGTTCTACACACTCCAGAACGTCAATTAATGGTATTCTTTAAAAAATACAACAAAAAAACTGTTGCTTTCCAGCCAAAAATGATTCCAAACTCACCTGCAAAGCAACGACTGAAAATGGAGTTATTAAGAAAATTGACATTCCAGTTTGAATCTAATTTATGTTTTTCTGCTGAGTGTCAAAAGAGAATTGATTTCAACTATGATTCACTTTTACACAAAGATAAAGGCTTAGAATTATACAGCCTGCTTTCATCTGAGGGTTTCGGCTCACCTGGACAGACTAAATGAGCTTCTCAGTCAGTCTGTCTCCCCTAGTTTCCATTCTTTTTTTGTTTGCTTGCTATATTTAGTTTGTCTTCAGTTTAGTTTGCCTTTAAAGAAACTTTCTTATGTTCCAACTCTCTGTGGTCTCCCCGTTTTGTCCCTTCCTGAGCTGTTTCAGCTTAGAGACTACAGAACTACAGAGGACTGCCACTTGTCTTTTATGCTAAATCTCCCCACGTCAACCAGCAAAACAATATAAGAGCTTGTAGGCAGGAAGTGGATCATTATACATAGCATGGTCTCACACAGGTTTGAGAAATCAAAGCCAGATATGGGTCAATAATGTATGATCGCATGATGCAGAATTTGGGATTGACAAGTGTTACAACCCATGTTGGTGTCTAGGGATTTTGGGAAGCAACACAACGCCGATGTAATCAGGCAAAGTAAAAAATGTATTATTTACTAGCGTAATAATGACAAACTCAAAATAGGAACCTTTTTCAGGCCTAAAACAACAACAACACAACAGGAGGCAGTAAACAATAGGAGAGGGCGGCGGGTGACGCCAAATCACAAAGCAATTCAAACTGAAAATACTCTCCCTACCTCAACTTTTGCAAATTCACTATCTAACAAAGCAAACAAAAACAACTGAACTACACTAAACTTACCTATCCAAACAGAAATACAAACCTAAGTGTGGTGTAAATGGGAAACAAGACAACTATACCTAAAGCCCAAGTCCAACAAAACATCAAAACTAGTGCCTCATACGAGTTAACATGGAAGTATACACATCAAACTAAGTTATCTGGACAATTACTATAAAAATACACGTTAACAATCTGAAAACGAGAGACACATCGCTCTAAGGCCGTACAACTAGTGATGGGTCGGTCGCGAACGAGAGCCGAAATGGAACCGGCTTTTTGAAGTGAGTGACGGGAGCTGGCGCGCGATCGAGAGCTTTTTTTTTTTTTTTATTGTCTGTAAAACCACGGGGATCACCGGTGACACCGCATTTATTTTTCAAATTACCGTAACTCCTCGCTACTTTGTGCAATTTTAATCATTAAAACTGCCCCTGAAAGCTGTGAAACAGGGCTTTCTGATGCTATTACGTGCATTACGGTAATGACTGAGTGCCATGTGGGGAGAGGGAGGAAAAGAGCCAGCTCTCCACAAAGAGCCGGAATTCCCATCACTAGGTTCCACAGTGATTGGTCCCCGGACCAATAAAACAAACACCAAACCCCGAGGAACGTAACAACAATATAAAACATTATTAATACATTTAATATTCAGTTATACGCCTTGAAGAAATGACTTTGGCTGATGTGAGGTGCAATCAGTAGCTGAAGACTCCTCATGTAAAAGTGCCAATACCAGACTGCAAAATGATTCTACTACAAGTAAAAAATCCTGCATTAAGAACTGTCATTTAAAGAGACACTTAACAACCAGAGAGACTCAAAATGACCACAGAAAAATGTGAAACGACTTTACGAACAATGACAAAAGAGACACAAAATGACTGCAAAAGACTCAGTGACTATGAAAAGAGAGAAAAGTACCAAAAGTGTACCAAAATTACGACAAAAAGTGACGAACCGTACCACAAGAAAAACTATAGCACTAACAAAATTACTACTACAAAAAACACAAAAATGACCACAGAGAGATGCAAGGCAGGCAAAAAAATAAAAGGCTGCAGTTTTGTTGAATTTAGGCTACAAAACCACTGATCTAGGTTTAAGGCAAAAAACTTCCTAGTAAATAAATGTAAACTAATACTGGAAGTGCTGTACTTACAAGGATTCGACTACTGCAGAAACATAAGGTTCACTGTTGTTAAAAAAAAAAAAAAAAGGCTGCGCTTTCATTGAATTTAGGCCAAAAACCACAGACCTCAGTTTTTTTTATTTCGTATTTTTCTACTTGCGTAACGACCTATAGGGTCAATTTTGAATGGAGAACATTCTCCTTACTAACAAGGTAAGATTCTTGGTGTTAGCAGCTGAGGCACTAGTTTTTAAAGCAGGCTTTAACCAAAAACATTCAGAAACGAATGCGCTAAACAGACCTCAACCAACCAATGTTTACAAAAAGTGAGAAAAAAGGGTAATACTATAACTTTTATTGTATTTCAATGAGTAATTGTGTAAATCGTGTTCATTCCTGGCCAATGCTACACCCTACCACCACGTTTCATGGAAATTGAACCACTAGTTTTTCAATATTCTGCTGATAAACAAATTTTAGGATCAGTAGCTGATCACCATCACTCAAACAATCACTGTTACTGCTGCCTTACCCTCACCTCACCTAACTCGATAACCACAATGACATCTCACCACGAGGCAAACACCTGAAACCGGTGTGTCCGATCCATGCCGTTGTCCCATAATCCTCTCACGGTGGAGGAATGTAATCTCCACATTATCCGCCTCCACCATCCATAATCTGCGTTTCCGAGCCCGTGCTCATTTCACATCATTATTGAGACTCTGCCGCGCAGGGTTCAGCTCCCGTCACCTGCTCTGTGTTTACAGTGTGACACGCGTGCATCTGGATCGGCCTACCCTCCGTGATTACCGTTACACCTGTCTGTGTTTGCTCCCGAGTCACACCTCGCCGTCTCCATCCATCTGATCAAGCACTGACACCTGGGCGACTGTTTCCCGTCAGCGTGGAAAATGAGAGCGCTCGTGTCAGATTTATCATGCCTCCGCCCCGCGTCGCCTGGTTCTCCCATGAACCCTGCGCTCGCCGCCGCCGTGACTACCCATGCAGAGATGTGTTTGAGGTTGGGCTGGAGGTGTGTTTATTGTCATCAACTCGCTGACAGCGTGACATGAAAATGTATTTGTTTTCATGTTGTGAGAGGAGACCATTTGGGGGTAAAAGGGGCGGCGGTGACCCCTGGAACCTCAACTCCATCCAAACCTCATCTTCTACTCTCCTAACCCCAACAAATTGGAACACCCCCCACACTTCCACCACCTCTTTTTTCTCCTCCTGGCGTGCCCTTGCACCTGGCCTCTCTGCTGGGGCCTGTCATCCATTCTATCTCTTCTTCAGTGGTCCCAGCATGTGGGGGGGGTAAGGTCAAAGGGCTCGGGGTGCACGGCGGCGCCTTCGACAGGGGCCTATTTGCTCCTGCTGCTGCCTTGCGCGACTTTACTTTTAGCCTGTTTGACTGGGAGACGATGTAAAAGGAAAAAAAGGACAGGGGAGAAGCAAAATAGTGCTGTGACACGCCGAGAGAGGCTGACAACGCCGCCTGCTTCTTGGCTACAGCGAGGGAATCCGCTGTGCTGATGAGGAGGAACAGAAGCAGCGAGGGGAGGAGGGGTTTGAAGAACAAGGGGAGGAAGAAAAGGAGGGACATGAGACGCTGCTGATTCAGCACTGCAGTATAGATTTTCACCCTCCTCCTCCTCCGAGTAAGCGCCAGTCCTCCCAAATGAAGTTCCCAGTTCGCAAATCTAATTTCGCCCCTTTTTCCCGGGGAAAACCTATTGAGGGGGCATTAGATTTTCCCTGCCACATAATATCAAGCAAGCAGTGCCTCTAAAGAAATCACCCTCTTGAAAATAAATGACAAATTGGGTTTTAGGGTCCTGCAGCTTTTCTGCATGCGCGTCTGTCCTTTTTTTTTTGTGTGTGTGCATGGTTACGCGGCGTGTGAACCCTGACCCAGCTGAATGGAAAAACAATTCCCACACATTTTGCTGCCAGTGTGCGGAGAACTTCTCATCTGAGGAGGTTTGGGGAGGGTTAAAGGAAGGACTACGGGGAGAGATTTCACAGAGTTAGAAAGAAGAAGCTGCAGCTTTGGCGTATCTACAGGTTTACACATGAATTCCCACATGCAGAAAACCACCTTAAACATCACATAGAAACACACCTGCAGGCCTGTAAACACATAGATGCATACCTACAAAATGCACACAGACGTGCAAGCTTCTAAAGCCCTGATGGATAAGGCCTCCACACTGATAACTGAGCGTCTGGGCTTGTGTGCAGCCGGAGACTATCCTGTCTAATTACCCCATGCGGGAGCAGCGGTGGGTAGGGCTATTCATTTCCACGGTAAAATAGCCCCGATAACGTGCCTTTTCTTTTTTTTTTTTTGTTGTACAGTATCGCAGGGGCCAGTGATTGAATTACAGAGCTTCCCCCGGTGACTAAGAGGCAGTAATTACAGCGTAATTTAAGATTACATTATTAACCGGCTGACTTTATTAGAATGTAACTTCACCTCCGCAGTTAGTTACATCCTTATCATAAAAAAAGAAAAAGGAGATGATTAAGGGAAAGAGGAAATTGCCGCAATTGTCCTTTTGTAAGTGCGAGAGCGTCGGGGCTTATTAGCAGTGCGATGCAGGGGCCGAGCCACAGGAGGATTTCACGGGGATGTTTTGACAGCGTTCTGTAAGGAGGGAAAAGGTGAAATGTTGCTGATCGGAAAGAGAAAATCCACCTGCACAATGTCAGCACAGATGGATAAGAGACTGTAATGAACGTCTAATTCATGCGGCTGTGTAGTTGATCTCACTTCGTTATCAGAAGAACCGTCTTTTGTCTTCTGTGACAAAGCAGTTTCTTTAAAATGCTTTTATACCCAAAAAAAAAGCTGACACGACTATATTTGACCCGCTAATATCAACACTGGTTTACGCCTCGTCTCCTTTTCTCGTCCCTATTGATTCTAAAAAAACGCCTGAATGGATACAGGTGTCTGGAATTTGGCAGAGGTGTCAGTTTCTCCCATGATGTGATTTATAGAAAAATTGATGTGCAGTTGTTATGTTTGTCTCGGTATCGTTAAAAGAAAGTATGATACCAGAACCCTTAAAGGGAAAGCGATACCGAGAGCACTTCATGTGATACTTTGCTTCTTGTATGGGTTGTAGCTTCTACAGTTATGGGTCAATCACTTGTTACAGTAAATTACTCAATACTCAATCATCAAGTAGTGACGTTAAGACCAGGATATTTGGTTTTTTACGCTTATTCAACCTTCTAAGGCCAGAAAAATCTAGCTTTTCAAAAAAAAAAAAAAGAAAACTTTCTGATGCCTCCTTAATTTTAAAATCATAAAAACTGATATGGCAACATTTCAGACTATGTCCAGACTAGAGATGGAAAACACAGACTCCGTCCACAGGAGCGTCTTAGCAACATTTCATGGAGGCGGTAGTATTTGTTAAGGTGTTTGAAAAAAGATCCTGAGAAATATAAAAGAGAGTGGAGGTTCATCTGCATAAAAACAGTTACAGTGAAGATGGGGTCCATTTGGTGTTCGCCAACTGAAACAGAATGAAACGGTTTAACCGTCTTCGTATTGTCAGGTGTTTCAGAAAATGACCCTTTATTTTCATGTCAACAGCATTTTTATACTAGAAAAGCACTCGGAGAGCGCAGACCTCCCCCTCGGCAATCTCTGTGGGTGCTCGGCAATCGGCGCCTATGGTTGTAACCAGTGATGGCGTATACGGATCACCCCCAAAATTCAATCACTTGTTCCTGGTATCATTGCGGACATTTCCTGAAAATTCCATCCAAATCTGTCCATAAATTCTTGAGTTATGTTGCTAACTCGACACCGAAGCACCCATGGAATCGGCGCCTATGGACGGATCACCCCCAAATTTTAATCACTTGTTTCTGGTATGATTGTGGACATTTCCTGAAAATTTCATCCAAATCCGACCATAAATTCTCGAGTTATGTTGCTAACTAACAAACAGACAGGCAGACTAACAAACTCCGGGGAAAACATAACCTCCTTGTCGGAGGTAATTAAGCAGTTTAGTAGTTTAACAATCTAATATTCATGTGCATTGTTTTTCTACTCTGCTTTAATTTTGCAAATGCTGCCTTTGAGGACTAAAAACGATCTAAAATCCTGACCTGAAAATACCATAAAACACTCCCAAATGTAGGAAAAATGCCCATATTTCCCCTTAAGTGCTCACACACACACATACAGAGGCATTTAGATAGACAAAGCTCACACCACACACACCAAACAGTCCAACTCAACAGCAGCACTGTGTCAAAGTTGACCCGAAACTGAAACAAGATTAACCCCGATCCCAGGATTCGCAACACAAATCCTCTCAAAGTGCAAAAACATGAGCCAGGCCATGGATAATGATTACACATCCCTTCATTAGCATCATATCACTGTTATGGATTAGACTCAACAATAGCAGCCTTTGTAAAAGCTGCTATCATGCATCTCCCACACAAGGGAAGGAAGACAATCTTAACTTGTAGGACAGTCGCTCTCAGTCACTCAGACAGCAAATACGAACCCGCTTCCAAAAAGGTTGGGACGCTCTGTGAAACGTACAAAAACAGAATGTGACCATTTGCTACTTCTTTCAGCGTGTATTCAATTGAAAACTGCAGAGACAATATTTTAAATATTTGAACTATTCAACATGTTTTTTTAGATGTATGTGTTTATTCTAAATCTAATGCCAGACATGATCAACAAAAGACTGTGAAAGCTAAAAAAAAACCCTGTTTGGAATATTCCACAGCTAAACAAGTCCATGATGATGAAATGGGGCTCAGCTGTTCAATAGCAAGGAACAATGCACAATTGCAGGGATATCATAATTGACTATCTAAAACAGAAACCAAAGCTTAAAAAAACATCTGATGTGCTCAGACAGCACTGCAAAAAAAACCAACAGGAAAAACCGTCAGTAAACACAATTCGTCACAGCATCTACAAATGCAAGTTAAGACTTTATCATGCAAAGTGAAAGCCAGATATCAACAACATCCAGTAATTCTGCCAACTCTCTGGGCCCGAGCTCATCTTAACTGGACTGACACGAAATGGAAAAATTTCCTTTCCATTCCAAATTGTTTTGGGAAGTCATGGACACTGGCCCTCATTTACGAAATGTGCGTACGGCAAAAAAGCGATCGTACGATAATTTCTACGCAAGATTTATCAATTTGGACGTGAGCGGAGGGTACGATCAGATTTTACGTCAGGTCTCAGCTCGTGTACGCAAGTTTGATTCAGCGTAAAGTCCACATGTCCGAGTTTGATCATTGTTATAGGCTGTTGTATCGATGCCTGGAGTGGATAAAACTCTGTGGTGTTTGGTTCTTAAATAGCGACAAATCAAAGCATGTTATATCACCATGTTATATATCACCTGCTTCAAATCTATATTTCGATCATGATTTCGCTCCCACCTGTTGTTGTCAGTAACGGTGCACTTTGCTAATAAAGGTGACAAAAAAAAAGAAAAGAAGAAGAAAACTGTCATTTAATGTGTCCTTCGGTGTCGTAAACACTCGGGGTGAGGCTGTATATATTAGGGCGTGACAATTAAATGACGATCGTTTCCAGTTGCCGCATTTATCACGGAGCGATCATTCGTACGCTGGGATTGGCTTGATACGAACATTTCATGAATCACACGTGGACTCTGTCGTAAGATGATATATACGGCCAAATCTGCGCTAGTTTCTACACTCGTTTCTTAAATGAGGGCCAGTGTGTCCTCTGGGCTAAGGAGGAAAAAGCAGCATCCAGATTATTCCTGGCGAAAAAGCTAGCATGGTATGGGGTGTGTTAGTGCCCATGGCGTGGTTAACTTGCACATCAGTGACGGCACCATTAATGCTGAAAAGTACAAACAGGTTTTGGGGCAACCCATGCTCCCATCCAGACGTCTTTTCCAGGGACGTCCCCACTTATGTCCGCAACACATTGCATGCATTATGAGGAACAAATATGGCGACGGAGGCCCCGTACTGAGGTCATCGATCGAGCAAGACGGGAAAACAGGAAAGAATTTAACTTTCAAAATACAACAACTCAACAAACTTTCAAACTTCATAATTAAACTGGCTACAGTACCGAAATACTTACGAAGAAAAGGTGATGTAACAGTGGTAAACACTGTATACTTATACTTTTCAGTCTGGTCATTAAATATAGTCTTTGTACAGCTTTCAAATGAATATTTTTGCAATCTGTTTTATTTATGCTTTGGACGGCATCCCAACCTTTTCGGAATCAGGACTTTTGAATAGATGTCTATTCAAAACATGCAACATTAAGCAAGTTGCTGGTTCTCATCTATATGTAATCAGCTTTGTGAAAAACTAGTGGATGGAAAGCTTAAGCTGTTTTATTGGTCACACAACAGGTGGCGGGCTTGAAACTAGCACCAGCTTCTCTTGTTAATTTACCTTTGCAAGCTGTTTGCCTTGCAGTAATTACTGGAAGAGGCCCATAGGCTGCAGACATTCACTATTTCACTATAAATGAGCTGCTGAAGATTGTCCAGAGAAGAGAGACGGAGAGGGAGGGAGGGATCGGCTCAGGGGAAAAAGAAAAAGAAAGAGAGAGGCTTTCGGGTCAGGCCGTGTCAATAACTCTGCTTGCAGTTCAGCAGTTGTAAATTGATCTTTTGCAATTTCACCTTGTGACAGCTGGAAAAATCACTACACCTGCAAGTCCAGAGGTGAAGGGGTAGAGGACACAGGATGTATAGGTCCATCCGAAGAAAGGAAGGATGATGAAAGAAGGAGAATAGACTATCGTGAAACTTTCCTCTGATAATGAATCCATCCCCGTAATGCCACAGCAAATATTGACTGTATCTATTATTGACGAGCAACTATTTCTGCAGCACTTCACCTTTCTTGTAAGCTTCCTTGTGTGTAAG
>CAFUXE010002150.1:5141-16596 GCA_903364295.1 Serranus cabrilla | reverse complement strand
CGGGGCCTTAATTCCCAGGCAACGATATAAATGGTGGCCCCCGACTCCCATGAACGAATGGGCCTGAAAACCAAATGGGAGGGGGGGGAGAAAAAAATGGCAAAGAAGTCATAAAAGAGGTCCCCACCACCACCTCCTCCTCATCCAAGAGGTCCTTTTGTTGGATTGGGTGAGGGGACAGGGGGGTGGGGGGTGAGGGGACCAGGGTGAGAAGAGACAAAGGACAGGTCGGAGAGAGTTTTAGGGGTCAAAACTGCCAGCCACCCCCTCCACGCATCTACCAAAGTTCCCTATCAAACTCAGACATCCCATGATACACACACACACACATTTCCATTTCAGCCCATAGTGTCTGGAAAAAAGTTTCTCACACAAAATGCACAAATTCCTGAGCATGGATCTCTGTGGTGATTTGGAACAACAATTTTCAGATCCTGCTTTTCAATGAAACTGGAAATTGTCTTCTCCCTTGTCCTATTAAGTGTTTTACCACGATTCGCCTGTTCCAAATACAAAAATGTGATCTGTATGGAAAAATATCTTGGATCTGAATCTGTGCTCAAGTTCTTTGCAGTGGGCCGTCTTGACCTCCTCAGGGCAAACATGGAAAAAGTGAAGACTGCTTTGTATATTTGACCGTAAATGTACCAGGTGCTCTTAGAAATTTGGAAGAAAGCAAAAAAAAAGGAAGGCAATCCAGGAATTCTAAAAAAAAAATTTAAAACAAAGACTACATACAAAAAAGCCATCATGTTTTGACTACTGTAGGTTTCATCCGGGTTTAAACAAACAAATGTCACAGTTTAAGCCTCATACATATAGTCACAAGCAATGGCAAGCGATCACATCATCCAGATAATAGCATGACAAGTGAAACAAGTAGACAAAAATGTAATCAACAAAGTAACATTAGGGGAAAAAACATGAAAGGTCCCATGTTATGAAAAACGTTTAATCTTACCTGGTCTCCTCATGTTCATGGCTGCTGCAGGACGGACCATGATCACACCTGGTGGAACCTTCGGGGAATCCGGATGTGTTTCTCTTCTTCTTGGTGCTGGGTTGGAAACAGGAAACAGGACTTAGAACCACCATAATAAGCAAATCAGTCACTTTTTAAAATCATATAGAAGAGGATCCACATCCAGACAACCCACACACACTTACTAGATGAATTTCTGTCCTCTTGTGATGAAAGGATGAGTGAGGACTCTGATGGGTGAGATCCTCTCAGCCTCATTCAGGTCCAGCATGGCCTCCAGGGGGTCAATGCACTGTCTTCGCTCCACAGCCTCAGATTTGTCTTTCTTCTCCAGACGCAGCTAGTTTAAAGAAACAAATTCTCCGTCAATCAAGTTGTCCGAATGATTCCTGAAAACACAACAGTGGAAACCAGCAGCTCCTTTACATTTACCCTCCTGAGGTGGTCCGGAGAGAAACGCACCCCTGTCTCGTACCGCTTGTGAGGACATTTCTTCCATGTGTCTGAAAGGTCACATGTATAAATGTCCCTATGCTGTGAAAGTAAGCATGTTAACTACAGATGAAATAACTATTGTGGTACCTTGAGCCTCCAGCTATTACACTGTCCGCTGACACTCCCAGGAGCGCAATTATGTCCTGCAGCTGGAAAAAAAACAACCACGTCAAGAGGCGCAACTTCATTTCTCCTTTTGGTTCAATGCTAATGCTAATAACGCCAATAGTAGCTAACATTTAATGAAAGTAAACTTCATTATTTCACAAAGAATTAACCATATAAAAGTAAATTTGGTAGATAAATGTAAAGCTAATGCTAAAAAACTTAAACTTAAAATCTTGGAAAAACTTGGACATCAACAGAAGTTCTTGGGGTTCAGCCTTGTGCTGGATTTAAAAAAGTATCAAAATTCAGACAAAGTACAGACAACAAATCTTTTGCTGAGCTTCTTTTTATACTTTTTATACTATACGTTCGTGTCTGAAGTCTTGTGATGGGCTTGCTCGCCGTTCAATTCCTGGATTTGTTCTCAACACAGTTTTTGGGGATTTTGTCAGAACTCTAAAATCTATTATCTCAGTTGCCTTGCTCATCCTGTTTATGGAAGACTTTCTGTCTGCCGCTCCTAGTTTTACTGAGAATATTGTATGACCAGAGTAGTTACAAAAACCAAGGTTATTCTCTAATAAAATCAGATTCTCAAATATTTTAAGAAAGTTCCACAACAAAACCTGCATTCTGAGTGTAGAGTCCCACTCCGGTGGATTACTTACTGCTTCATACTCGTTGTCTCCTGTGAAGACTTCGCCGCAGAGTGCCCACATGTCGATGGCCTCTGAAAATGGAAGGCCCAACTTGATCTCCGGCGCCCTGTGGTAAACGACCTGCATGGTATCTCCCTGCTTGGCCTTGGATGGCCAGGCCGAAGTCAATCAGTTTGACTCTGAAGGGTCGTCTCTTGTGATCCACCATCATGATGTTATCCGGTTTGAGGTCGGTGTGGATCAGGCCGATGCTCTGCAGAGGGTCAATCGCTGTGACCAGCTGCAACACAAGGACAGGGTTCAGAGGACAAACGACAGTGTGAAGCGTTCTGTGTTTGTGCTGTTCGTACCTGTTGGATGATGGTGCTGATGTCACCCAGAAGCATTGGGGTGAAGTCTTTCTTGCAGATATAGTCATCCAGGCTTGTGTCGAGCGACTCAAACACCAGCGCCTTCCTGCAGCTCGTGTAGAACCAGCCGAACTGCTGGTCCAGTTTGAGGCGCATTAGTCTCTCCATCATAGAAACCTGCAGACACACAAGGAGTTCGACAGCGAGAGTTGAGTAATTATAAATCATTTACTAATTTACAAATCAAGATTTTTGCATTAGTATATTGACAGAAAGTACGATTCATTGCTGAGTAATTACATTTTTGGTCCTTTAAGTGTATTTTGTTGCTCATACTTTGATACTTTTAGTACAAAGTAACATTTGACAGTTTTAAACATTTAAAACTGTGATATCAAACGGATCATGTGAATCATCCAAGAAGCTTTGCTTTGAGTTTTCTATATTCGGTCCAGGACTAAAGGTTCAATGTCCACCGTGAACAATCAGGACTCAGATAGATATCTATCTTTAATATCTATAAAGTGTCAAACAAACAACTTAATTGCAACCAAAAAATTAGATGTTCTTGTATTGGAGTACCTTGGAGATGAGTCTTCAATGAGACATGAGCAGTTTCTAATAGGAACCAAGGAAATCATGGATTTGGGGAGAAGGACATCAGAAACTCTTCCATGGCAGATCTCATTGATTACACTCACCCCCAAGCTATTCATTACAAATAAACCTCATTTTTGGGGTGGTAGCGATGTAAAATGTGTAACTTCTGCTGCACTGATGGATTCTTCTTGGACTGTAAACGCCTAAAACCTATAAATGTTAAGCTCTTTTTTTTTGTCTTTAATTAAAGTAATACTTTGATCCCACAAATCAACCGTTGGGAATTTTTTGCAGTGTGAGTGAGGCGGGAGTCCACTGGGTCGGTGAAGTGGCTGGGGAGAGTGAGGGATAATTGGAGCGATGTTGTATCTAGTGTCTGTGGCACTTCAGTGCTGGGGGTCAGGGACCTGAAAACACTGGCTCAACAGTTACCAATCATTTCAAACCCCCGGCCGAAGAAAAGCATCGTGGGCCAGCTTTCTCTCAGGGCCACGGCCTGTGGAGGTTCAAAGGGACACCGAGGCCTGTGTGTGTGGAGTCTTTTGAAGGGAAAGAAGAGCTCAGAGGCTAGAAGCTTGAACAATTAGAGCAATTTTCCTTCACTCTCACTCCCCCCGTATCTCTTTCTCTCTCACACACATACACGCAAGCCTTCCCAAACAAAGATTGGTGCTCCGTAGTCTCCCCTTCTTTCATTCAGCAGACAATATATTTAACTTCTGAGCGGTTGATGACATTTAACATTTCCAGCGACTCGGTCTCTGTCCCGAAATTAAAGACGACGTGATAATGCGCTCTCGAGACTCGTGCGAAATTGAAATTTAATGTTTTGGTTCATCTTTAAGCGAAACATTTTATCGCCACAAACAGCAATAAAGAGAATTCCGAAGCCATTTGCCCCGCGTTCGGTTTGTGAGGCGTTTTATTTTTGCTCCCAGGCAGGGGGCTTTACCGGAGACCTGTCCCCCCCCCTCCACCCAAACTTTTCCTCCCTCTTCCTCTGCATAACACTGTGGCCACAGATTGTGTGGAATGCAATTAGAGCGCCTAAATTAAGTAGTAATGGAGAACCAGGTCTCCCTACCAGTGTTGCCCTGGCAACGAGTGCTCACAACACCGCCTCTAGTAGTTTTGCTACTTTATCTGCAAAATGCACAATTGAGCTTTAAACCAGCTCTCTGTCTGCAGGAGCCAGGCAGGCAGGGCGGAGGGCTGCAAGGAGGGGAGGATAAAGGATGGGAGGGGAGAGAGGAGGGGGGGGGTTTGGGTGAACAGCTGCGTGCTAGGAGGTTTCTCTGCGTCTTGTGATATTGCCGGCCGTCAAATATTTATTCCACAAACTGTCTAATGCGGCGTGATGCGCTCCCGTGTGCGGATGAGGGCCAGATTTCAAAGACCCCCTCAAAGGATGACGTGTGTTTCGGCGAGCTTTGATTGCGCGCTCCCCCTCCAGTTGCAGCGCTACGTGACAGAGGGGAGAGAGGCTTCACTTTGTAAACAGCCTGTAGTCGCGGGGCCTTGTTGACTAATGTGACAAGAGCTCTGTGATTTGGAGACACGCAGTGGATTTTCATCACAAGCTGCAGATTTTAGGAAATGGGATTAAAGTTGAATAAAAGGTGCAATCGCACCTGCAGACTTTGGTCGGAAGTTTACTTTGCTTGTTTTGGGTTCACGCTAGTCGATTTGCAAGTTTCTTAAAAGTCACATAACCGCGCAATTCTGCTAAGTGAGAGTAATGGCAGCAGGAGTAATTGATTACTTATTTTCTGCCATAATTTAGGCATCATTATCTGCATCTTTATCTTTATCTTTCCAACCAAAGTGGCTTCCTCCAGACCTAAAAAGTGTCTTAAACCTGCATTCTTTCTAATGGCCAGCAGGGGGCGACTCCACTGGCTGCAAAAAGAAGATAATTTGTTTGAAAGTCAATGTGAAATCGACACTACTTTCCCTTGATTTATTACCTCGGTAAACATTTCCCAAATTAGTTTACGGTCCCAATTGCTAGTTTCAATTCTTCTTCAATACAGCTCATGTCACGACAACAAGAATGTGTTGAACTTTGACCCTTTCAAGGTATTCGGATACCTCTCTACTGCATCCAGAATGAGCAACTGTTACCAGAATCTCTAGGATTTATCTGCCAAAAGATCTGAGCAGTGGTATTGTCTCTGCTGGCACACGCTTCTCTCTTGAGTAAGCTGTAACTTAACTTACTTTATTTAAATACGGAAGGTTAAAAGACTGCTGTGATGCTAACAGGAAGCCATGTCAGAAGGGAACTATGAAGATACATGAAGGCTATAAAGTTCCTGGAGCCATTCAGAGACTGCAGAAGTAATTTTAGGTAAAGAAGAGAGCATAATAGAAGGTCAAGCTGACTACTCACTAGTTTTTTTTAAAAAATCTGTGAATGTTTCATGCTAGCACAGAATACCCATTGAAGTGAATGTAGCAAAGACTTAACGCTAGCTTACACGAGGACTTAATTGAGAGAATATGACCTTGAGTTTGCCATGCGTGCAAACAAGTAACAGGTGTTGCGTTTTATTATTTAGCTGGCAGTCGGCTCTGCTGCAAAAATCAGACTTAAGTGAAGATAACCGGGCCACGTTGTTGTGCTCGGGGGGGCCGCCGTCCTGCAGATGTGATGTAATTTCACATATGCACGCACATGCAGCACAAACGTATGCACACAAACTGTTTGTTTTTTTCCTGTTACGTTTTCACACAGCAGCTGTGTGTGTTTAAAGATGACCAGGTGCCACGGGTTTTTAATTTGAATCGACACACACACGTACGGGAGCGGAGTGAGCAGGACACACAGGTGCTGGGCAAACCTCCGACTGTAGCCGTGCCAAGAGGATGTCCCAAACAAGTGTATGGCCCACACATGTTGCACGAGATTTGGACTGTTTTTTTTTTTTTTACAAAATGGCCTCAAATCCATGTGTTTCCACTTGTCTGGAAACATTTTTTTCTATGGTGGTAATTTGTACTTTAAAAAAGGGGCTTTGCTAAACTGTCTCTGTTGACAAATGACTTAGCCTTCCTCAGTGAGAGCAGCCAGGTGTGTTTTAGTGGAGCATGTATGTGTCCGGGTTTGAACGATCGGCCCGTTGGAGGATTTACTCGTTAAGTTTCATCATCGGCGGTAAACTTGAGCAGAAAACTAATCATGTAGGTAATTTTGTAAGAGAGAGATTTGTTAAATTTGGCCCCGAAATATGGTTTAACCCTCTGAAACCCCGAAACATGCAGGCAGGTTTGAATGGTATGTTTTCTTTAAACATGACCAGAAACTGTAAAAACAAAATTAGTGGTGAAATAAAAAATTTCTTGAGGATCAAATCACGTTTGACGAACACGTTCGTCAGGAAAATTAACCAGATCTAAGCTCAAAATAGTGACATTTAATCAAGATATGTTAATTTGTTAACTTCTGAATAGAATTCTATTGACTTGACTAAACTGCAAGATGTTTTGAATTTATATATATTCCTAATTATCAAATTAAATTTGTATTTTATATTTTGGGGATTTCTGGGATAACTTTATGCTGAACAAAGACATTTGGAGTTCTTCCATTAAAGTGCAGGAAATGTGACAAGACCCTAAAAAGGGTTAAAAGAACTCCTTTTCCTTCTTTCTTTCAGACTCATGTAACTCAGTCTAACATACGTGCATATGGGCAGATTTGTGCTTAGAAGTTAACAGGTAAGTTGACCGACGGGCGAACTCATTGGTGTTTTGCACCGAGAAACGATCACACCTTACATGATGCTGCAGAGGTGTGAACGAACAGACTGCTGTCCACAGTGCGGGTGGTAAGGCTCGAGGCGGCATTAAAGGCAATGTGAGATGTCTAACACTAAGCAACAGCAATGTTGTGACATCTCTGATGTTTTAGACAGATAAATATACACCGCTCGCTATTTCGGTGTCTGCTCATCTGGTTAGGTGAGAAAGTAAGGTAGAAAACAGGAGGGGAGGAGGGGAGGATGGAGTGGTGAGGAAAGTAAAGGAGAGAAGGGAAGCATGCTGTTTTGGTGCTGGAAGCTCGGCAGGACGGGAGCCAGGAAAGCCGGCCAAGGTGTGTTGTTGTGGTCTACCGGCACAGCGATCGGTGGGGTCTGCTGGAGAGAACATCACACCGCTTCATCGCCGTGGCAGCAGCCAACCACAGGGGCCTATGCCAAGACGCTTGGCCAGCAATCCCAGAATCCTTTGGTGCGTGTCACTGATGAAGGAAAGAGACCTCCAGTCCATAGCGAGAGCTTTTGGATCCGCATCAATTCGGGGCGGAGTGTCATTTGTTTTGATAAAACATCAAATGTATTAGAGGAATGATCACACGTTCGTACCGAGCGCCGGAGGAATCACCTGATGCATCTTTTCTGAAGAACTCTATTAGCAACCTGTGGTTGCGATTCAACTTCCTGTAGTATTTAAAGGTTCAAGGTAAACATTTAAGTGACTCTGCATTGCAAAAAAAGCCTTCCAGTGATGAGATTTCCATTCAGTTAACAAACATTTTAAGTTATATGCTTGTCATTTTGCCGACCCACCTGACAAAACAGTTATTTCGGCATCCTTTTTGACCAATTTGATGCAATTAAATTAACGCTTAAAGGTGTAGAACTTCACCAAGCTGTGTGTATCATTGGATGATATTTAAATCCAAATGGGACAGTGTTTGGTTTTCCAATTTATCCGGAACTTCCACAACAGTTACAAAGATTTAATAGTTTTTATTACAGCCCTGGTTGTGGACATGCTAATTTTTACAAGTCAATGATCCTGCAGACTAACTCATTAGGCCGCACCATTGCTTTATTCTCTAGCTTTAACAAAGGAATATCTTTAGGGACACTAAAGATTTGGGTCAGCGACTTTTCCCTGTCCACAAAATCTCGTAGTGTCACTCTCTGGTTTACGGTCTTCTACATTTGTTTGGTTGGTCAAAACCTCGCTGTTTTAGTGAAAGGAAAAAAAGGACCTTCCCATCTATCCATTTACTGGCTCGTTTAGATGACTCGGGTGGAGAAGTCAGGCGACTGGCAGGAGGAGAGTGTGTTTATGGCATAATGTAATCCATTATGAGAGCTTTAACTAGGCCACCCTCACACCCTTTTACATAGCCGCGATACCACAATAGCTCGCCTGCTGGCCTCCCTACTCTTAACGTAAGAAATCAAAGCAAGAAGTTGACGGATCATCCGGTCATTTGCCGTGAAAAACACATTTTTGCATAGAGAACGCCGCACAAACACAAAGAAAAGGCTGAAACACAACCTGAAGAATATATAAGTAGTATCCTCCGAACAATTTACAAATGAGAGTCAACATCTCCAGCTCTCACCTCATATGGAGGAGGTGTGAGGAGGCATCAGGAGGTGCAGAGAGGCTAGAAAAACAGCAAGGAGGAGGTGTGCGCAAGATGGACAGAATGTGCCGCTTCTACTGTCTGCCTGCCTCGTCGGCTCTGACATGGTAAAGAGTGTGAATCGCGTGCATTTTGACAAACAAACGTCAGTTACGCGCTAAGAGACAGCGGTCAGGGTGTGAAACAGGAATCACACGGGACCTTCACACTGAGAATCACACATGTAAGCACATGTATGTCTGTGCATTAAGAAGAGAAGAGGAATGGATTCTGTTTTTTTTCCTCTGTGACAGCAGGAAGTAAAAAATACCCAAACAAAATAAAACTTCGGAGTTAAAAAACGGCAAAATCGGAAGTTGAAGCGGCTAAAAAAGTCGCAAATGATGTTTGAAAAATATTAAGGTCCTTGTGCTCCTCCAAAACAAAAATTTGTGGGGAGTTTTTTTTTTTTAATTTGTTGATATCAAGTGATGTACAGTAACTTCGACACCGCTGTCGCTACCAAACGGCTTGTAATCGACTTTTTAAAGATCGAGAACGGAAAAGAGGGATCAAAATGAGAAAAAGGAAGGAAAATGTAGTTTATGAAGTTTAGGAAATATAATTGCAGGCTGCTGAGGGAAGCAGCAGAGAGGAAGTGCAGCAGAGTCCCTCACACACATACACACACACCAACACACACACACTACCTGGGGAGTGTGGATACAGTGCTCTCCTCTTTGGCCAGAGGCTGGTAAATAATGGATGTGTTGGTGGAAGCGCAGGCAGTTTGAAATGTAAATGTGACGGATGGAGAGTCGTGTGTGTATGTGTGCATGGGTGGATTATGGCTTTCCATGTGTGTGTGTGTGTGTGTGTGATGCTGTCACTTGTTGGTGGGACTGGTTATGTGTCTCGAATGGTGATGGGCCGTCCTCCCTGAAGGGATGAAGGAGAGGAAGTGCACGGGTAGAGGTGCGCCAGTGCTCAATAACAGCAAAGAGGAGCGGACGCCAGGGAGCTGCAGAGGGAAGAAGAAGAAGAAGAGAGGAATGAAAGAGCAGAAGGAGGAGGAAGAGGCTAATTAGCTCTGCTCTGACCTGAGAAATCCCAAGTAGTCACGAGGTGGAACAAGAGACGAAGCGTTGAGAGGAATGATGTCAAGTCGAGCGGGCCAGGTGCTTCTCAGAGTTCGTATCTCATAATTTTCCTGGACACATGGAAAGTCACATTAGTTTGGACAGGTATATGTTTTTGAAACAAGTGTGATAATGAGGCAGAAACTTCCCCCCGTTCCCCTCAAATTGCAAAAGCACAAGCTTGACTTTTCAATTTCCAAACTTTGAAAACAGACACTGTGTGAAACATTCATAAAAAATAACAGAATGCGTTAACTTCAAAATGTATGTTGTTACCTCCGTCAAGGAGGTTGTGTTTACCCCAGGAGTTTGTTTGTTTGTCTGTCTGTTAGTTAGCAACATAACTCAAGAATTTATTGTCGGATTTGGATGAAATTTTCAGGAAATGTCCGAAATGATACCAGAAATAAGTGTTTAAAATTTGGAGACGATCTGTCCATAGGTGACGATTTCGTGGGTACTTCGGGGTCGAGTTAGCAACATAACTTGAGAATTTATGGACGGATTTGGATGAAATTTTCAAGAAATGTCCGCAATGATACCAAGAACAAGTGATTAAATTTTGGGGGGATCTATATATGCGATAACTGGTTACAACCATAGGCACTGAGGGGGGCTGAGCTGCCTAGGCAGAGGTCTTCGCTCTCCGAGTGCTTTTCTAGTTTGATATGTATTCAACTGAAAGCTGTAGAAAGACAGTATATTTGATATTTTAAGGACTGTTTAGACAACGTCCCAGCTTTTTAGAATTGGGGTTCAATTATTTTAGACCAGTTGTTACCATTTTATGAAAACATTCAATACAAGATAGAAGTAAATAAGATCTTTTTTATTTTTATTGTAAAGTAAAAGGGTGTATTTTTTATCGTTTGCTAGGTAATTGTTAAATAACTCAGAATTAGCAATGTTCCATTCAGTTGCCAAGAGAATTTGAGGCAAATTTTTACAAAAAAATTAATTATCTTGTGTTTCTACCGGCAGTTTTGGAGAAAATAAACTTGACAACAGCGTAGTTTTGATATTTGAGAGGTGGCCTTGGCCATATTAACCCCTCTATGAGAGAAAAATGGTAGGAGTTCTTCAGGAATTTAGTTTTATTTAAATTTAATAAATGAACACAGCATACAGTAAGATGCAGAGAGCAGAAAGAGCTGATTTGTTGTGTGGGTTAAAAGTTGGTTATGTCAGAACCAACACATTCTCATCCCAGCTTGTCAGTACCGTCACTATGACAACCCCGGCACCTAATACCAATGCAATTTTTTTTTTTTTTTTTAAATATTACAGTTAACGCCATCATTCCTTAAACTCCATATTCTCCCATATCCGTTTTTGCTTTTACACTTTCAAACTTCACTTCCTCCTTCGCATCCTTCGACATTACCACGGAAACTAGAGGCTGTCCCTTTAAATATGGGTTGTAATTAGCTGCTGTGCAAACAACACATGGAGTCACGTGTCAAGGGAGGCACAGACACTATTCCTAATGAATCTAGATAGAAACATGCATCTTTGATCATAAATCCCAAATTCTATCGCTTAAAATGCACCAAAGACATAATCTTAATATTAAAAATTAAAGACCAAATTCATGCATTTTGACTGCTGTTATGACATCTACGAAACCAATTGAGAATACACCACGAAATGACAACAGAACAACACTATCGGCTCCGTTTTCAGGCTTTCATTGAGCTGCAACTGTGCCACATATTGCATCAAGAGAGTTACTGGTCCCCGATGAATCGTTTAGC
>CAFUXE010002137.1:0-10202 GCA_903364295.1 Serranus cabrilla | reverse complement strand
ATTCTTATTACCTTCAGGTCTTCCCAACTTCAGCAGACTGTCTCACAGATGGTCGAGGAGGTTGGTTTGTGTTGCTCTGAATGTCGACTGTTACTTATATACAGCTACAGGAGCGGATGTATTCTTATTAGCCAACAGCCCTGTTGGGAAATATTAGGAAATCTGTAACATCCTAGGTGTGGCTAATGATCAGATATGTTGTATATATTTACATTTTTTTGAACAAATGTTCACCAATTTTTCTCTATTCTGTGTACATTTTTCACAGTTATTTTGACAAAAGAGCGGTTTAACACAATCCAACATCCAAAATAAACTAATACAACCATAAGTAATACAACACTTGATGCACATCTTAGGATCGACTCTTGTACCACAACATTTGTCAATCATTACACCTTGAATTAAAGCAACATGTTTGTATATGTCTCAAAATGAATGAATCATCCTTAATATTAGCAAAACACAAAGTGAATTTCTGGAAAGCAGCAGTGGATCACTTGCAACAGCCTGTAACTACAATCCATAGTTTATCCCTCAAAAGTACATAGTATTGTCAATAAACATGTCACCATCAGACTAATCAGAATAGTATCTATCATATCAATCTGACTGCTATTGTATAATAGACCAGCATTGCTCCTTTGTTTTTCCTGTAACCAGAAATGCTGCAACATGTTTGTCATACATTATCAATCCCTTGTTATCTTCTGCAGACCTGTCCAGACATCCAGCATTCAGTCTGTCCGAAAGGTTTTGAGGAATGGAGATTAAGGTGGGTGGAAAAGTTTCCTAATCCTGGGATGGACAGTAAACCAGTCTGCGTCTGGGAGAGAATGGTGAAAGGCTTCATCGTCCCATACGGTTACAAAATGCCCTCTTTCTTCACCTGGCACAATTCTTTCACAGAGTTCAGGAGGAAGAGACATATTCATTGTTATAGATTACAATTAGGACGATTTGATTTCTTCTTAGAAACTTAAGTAAAATAATGCAGCAAATTAAATGCAATTTGCACAGTCATATAAAGTGTTGAACAGAGGTGGAATTGTTTCTACAGAAGAAACCGTGTGAAATGTTTTGGTGGGGTTGCCGAGTTTTAGTGAGAAAAATATCCAGGGATTTAATAGATGTGGTCATTTAACGCGTTTTTGTGTCAAAGCAATAACAAGCAATCCCATGAAATAATCTGGAATAAAAAGCAATCGCTTTACATTAGAAGTGAGGCAAAGGGTAATGGACTCATGTTCAAACAAATTACTTGTTTGTTTAGAGAAAGCCTTCACAAATAAAAGGTTGCAGCCAAACTCCAACAGAACAACTTCTGTGATTGTAATTAAAATTAACTGTACGGAGGAATTGCCCTCAAGACGATGTGATCAATATGCAAAATAGTGGTGAAAAAATACAACACTACCTTTAAAATGTCTCTCTTCATAGGCCTTTGAGAGAGTATGATATTGCCCAAAGGTCAGTCAAATATATTTACCTTCTGATTATTCAAAGCAAATTAAAAATAAATGGACATAGGCTGATTTACATTTAGAGACAAATGGCTGGCTTCATTTGGTTATATGTAGAGTCTAAGCAGCATTAAAACTTGTCCATGTGTGGCAAGGGGCACCAAGGGGTGATGAATAATAACCAAAATAATCTAACTGACCTCGACAACGCCACCTGGGGAATTTCCCCCCAGGAAAAATATAAACAACTTCATCAGACAAAGGCACCACAGGTTCAATAACTGAATTAAGACAGAGACGTAGTTCCAAAAGAAAATGTAAATTTATTGAAAACTGAAACTGGTAGTATCTGTAAAGAGGGGTTTTAGTTATTGTTTTAGTGAAGCAAATCCATCAATTTAGGAAGATGTATAATATGTTTGCTACAATATAATTTGTTTTATTCTAAAACACTTACCATCAGAATGTAATTTAAATAAGTAACAAAATCGGAGGGGGATGTGAGTGGTGAAGCAGCCTGGCATCGATGGGTGCGTTTCCAGGAGTGCAATCTGCTCACCACTCGTGAACCTACGGCAAACAGGTGCAAACTATTGTGTCCCAGTGCGCTTATACCACTACAAACAGTGAAGGGAATAACCTGGAGTGCCTAGCCTCCATCGATGGCTGGCAACCACTTCACTAGAGGGAGGGAACAACAAAAGGATTAAACAAGGAAAAGCCAAAATACCAGTTGGTTCAATCTAAAAGTACCAGACAATCAACCAATTAATTGTACTCAGTCAATTTAACAAAAAGGCAAAATACAAAGGAAAAGAGGAAGACAAAACAGCAGCTGATAACAGGCCTGAAATACAGAATTAAACATATTACATAAAATGACTTGTTTATTACCATGAACTGAACATCCTGCGTTGATCTACTTACCACTGAACTGGCTTCACTATTACCATTACGAGGTGACAGCTACCCAGACATCTAGTAAGTCAGAGGGAACCAGGCACTCTAGTACAGGAAATACTATTGGTTTGTCCAGATATCTCAACAGCTCAGGAATTGAATGAACTAGTTTTGAAGACCAACCTCAGCAGACCAACCATTAGCATTCACGAGGCAGACATGCGGCCTCAGAGTAAGGAGCATGTGGCACCAACAGCAGACAGACACAAAAGGGGCAGCCATGTTGCCACAGGTGCCTTATATAAAGTGCAGCTGATTAAGGGGCGGGAACCAGAGGAGGAGTTGACCAACATTTGAGAGGCTGCATTCAAGGCCAGCAGTGAAAGAGAGAGAGAAAGCACTGCTCCCACTACACATGCATTTATCTAAAATAGATGCCACTATTGTAACAGTGTTTAAAGAGGTCTCCCTGAAAAATCAGTCAGACGGTTGGAGCTGACTCAGCATGCTGCTGCTTGAGTCCTCACTGAGACAGAAAAATGGATGACATCAGTCCAGTTCTGAAGTCTTTACACCGGTTTCCTGTCTTTCCCAGAATTGAGTTTAAAATACAACTGTTATTGAAGAAAAGTAAACTTGTCGTATATTGACATGTTGGCAGAAACATTTCAGTCTGAAAAAGCTGGGATAGTACAAAAGCTGTCCTCACAGACTTTCAAGTTGAAAACAAAACACAAATCACTTATTCTTACATATTGCTTTATTCAAATTTTAAACATTTCAACTGGACATATTAGGTATACACTAAAGTGAGATTTTCTCAAGTCAGTCGGGTGCCCAACTCATTTTCCGATTGGAGGGATGACAGGTGGGACAGGTGGAAGGACGGGTGGAGGGACAGGTGGGAAGACAAAAGGAAAAGCAAAAGGCCGTGGGAATGGCACAGGAATCGGGAAGGGAAATGGCTGGAACTGAGGCTGCATGTAGTTCTGGTTCATCTGGAAATCAACACAAGAAAGAAACAGATTTAACACAGAGATATATATTCTGTAGTGTATGTGATGTTTACAGTGGGTCTCAGCATGTGCCCAGATACTGACCTCATCGCTATCGTCTGAACGCTTGACTCTGCTTTTTTCCTCAGAGACCTTCAGATACAAATAATCTCACATCAAAAACTCTTTTGATGGAACCCAATGACACTGCATTAGGTATTACAAACAATACCACAACGCCAGTTAAAAGAACATGTGACTCACAGACGGATTTGAAGAGTGTTGTTGGTGTTGGTTGGCGATACTTACGGGGACGGAGGAACACAGTACTGTAGAGCACAAAATCAAAACCAGGAGCTTCATTGCTGGGACAGAAATGTGTGATCTTGGAGAGCAAAATACAAGAGAAGAGTCAGCAGCAGCTAATTTACCATTAGAAATAAAAAGAGAAAGAAATAATCTTACCTTCAGTCAAATAATTAGGATTTTACTGTAATAGTAGCCACCCAGTGTGTGGTATTTTGCACTGGTTCTCCTTCCGTCTAACGGGTCCACATTTTAAAGACATTTTTACCCCTCAGTCGTCCAATCAGCTGTCAAAATGAGCTTGGGATTTTGTCTTTCTATTAATGGTGTGAAATGTGATGAAACCATTGACAATATGTGGTGGCTTATTCCAACCACAGCTACCACAAGAGTCAGACAGACGCTCAGAGATGTTGGGAAACTGGATGTGATTTAAGTTCTCTTTTGTAGAACCTAGATCTACCTACCTACCTATCTATCTATACATGCATACAGGGTCCCATTGGTATATATATATTTTTTAATTTAAGCAATATTTGTCATTTGTCAGTAGAATACGTATAAATCTGTACATTATATTGAAAAAAACATGATCATTTTCACCATAGCACAACAAATATTGGTGATGATTACATTCTGTGGAGAAAAGTGTCTTTTGTTACTATTTTTAAGTTATATAACATTGGTAGGGTTATAATTTGGTGTTAATAGTAATACTAATCTTGAAACATTTCAATCCATTGAAAATACAATGCCAAGTAAATGTGTTCCTCAAAGCTCTACCTATCTACCTTATCATTTCTATGATACACGCTACAGTTTCAATATTGTTTCTCATACGTATGAATTTTAAGAAAATCAAACATATCTGGTCAGTGTTTTCCATTTATGACATTTATTTGTCAGATACTACAGAGAATTAGGTGATTGTTATCCACATGTTTCATTGAAGTGATGATTGTTCAAACATTCTGGTAAACCAAACAGTATTTGAATTAGAAAAGAACCAGTTGTCTTGACAAACTGACACAAATCAGTATCTGATGCCTAAATTTGATGTCATTAACCGGTTTTATTAGCCGGGGCAGCTGTAGTAGTAGTAGTAGTAGTAGCAGCAGTAGTAGTAGTAGTAGCAGTAGTAGCCGCTGTAGTAGTAGTAGTCAACTGCCGAAGTAATCCTTGTATGATCTCCCACAATCGTTGAGTATTGGCAGCATTTTCATTACTCTACAGTGGGATCAGAGACACCATCGTTAAAATACATCAGAGGAGTTTCTCAGGCATTTTACAATTAACATTGTGTGTTGAATGTTAAATTGTTTAGGAAAAAGAAAACACTTACCTCAGAGTCAGAATCGCTAGAGTCTGACCGAGCAAGTCGTTTGTGCTCCATGTCCTGTAGAAAAAAATCACAAGTTGCAAATTTAGCAAAGTTGTCAACATATAAGAACCAGAGCTGGATCTACTCACAAGCATTTAGGCAAAACCCAGAGGGCTAAATAACAGCAGTTGAAACGATGAAAATACATTCTTCAGTATGTGTTTAACATTATTAATAGAGGCCACAATAAATAGTGTTCAACATATATTTAAAAAATATAAAAACATACACATTCATGCCAATGTGGATGAAAAACACAATATAATAGAGTTTGCCTGGTGTAATGTATCCCTTTAATTGGACCCTGACAAGAACACTGGTAATGACATTTAATGTTACACTTACAGGATTAGCCAGAATGAGGCTCAGGAGACATCCCAGCATGAGTACTTCCTTCAGCATGGTTACAGTGATCACACCTATTAAAAAGGAAATATTATACATTTGCTCAGATGAAAAGAAAAATCACAAGCAACCTCAGAAAGAAACACAAGATTCTTATTATTACCTTCAGGCCTTCACAACTTCAGCAGACTGTCTCACAGATGGTCGAGGAGGTTGGTTTGTGTTGCTCTGAACGTTGACTGTTACTTATATACAGCTACAGGAGCAGATGTCATCTCATTAGCATATTGCATTGTTGGGAAATTACAAATATTAGGAAATCTTCCACATCCACATTCTAAGGTGTGGCTAATAATCAGAGATGGAAACATCATATCATGTGAAGCTTTCCTTTAGTGTAATAGTTCTTTTTAGAAATTACATACTATAGTCCATTTAAAATAGTCTAGTCTTGAAATCTAATTATATGACTTTCAGTGTAGTAAAAGAACATTTTATTTTACTGTTGCAGGTTCATTCTCTTTATTCTCCACCCTTCAGAATTGGCAAATCAGAAAACCTATTTCACACAAGGAAATACCCGGTCTTATGATTACAAATCAAGTGACTTAGTGGTTTGGGCAGGTAACAGGCAACACCCAGTGAAGCTTCTAGCCTCCGTTTTTTTCTTCAGAAATTAGTTGCTGCTATTACCTCGACTATCCCCCCCAAAAAAGTACAGTAAACAGGACTGGGCAATATTTCAATTACATTGATTTAAAATATCTATTTGATTATTTTTGCATATTTTTAAATTTGTGTTTTGCTTGACAGAAGTCTTTTTTTAACCAAACCTTTTTTTCCAAACCTTTACCTTTTTTTGCCTATCAATTTCACAACATTAAAACATGACAATAGAATGGTCATATTTTGTATATCATACATGAGGATGTATTGCCCGTACAAAAACTACTATATGTCTAAAATGTGATAGTATCAGTTTGTATGGAATGTATTTTTTTGTATCCAAAATTAACATCTTGTATAATTACATACATTTTCATTGTATCAATCAGTATTTTGTATTTCTTTTTATTTATGCCCATCTCTGACAACACAATCATTTAAACAATCTAAAGGGATTTCTATTTCCACTTTGCATCTAATTATTATGAATCATTGTTGCAATCATCTGTTGCAAACAATGTGAAGTAATTGTTGATTTGCACATAAGTGTGACTAAGATGTGTTGTTTTGCGTGGTGTGTCTCAATGCCTGATGTCTGCTATAAGTGTGAACATCTGACAGGCCTCACACATGCTTTCACAGCACAGCGAGTGATCCAGCAGATGTTATACAGTAGGTGGCTCACTATGTGTCTGTCTGCTCTGTCTGGGACATAAAGGGGTAAAGTAAAGTTTATTTTCAGAGTTGAATTTAAGCTAATATTTTCTTGCAGGTCCTTTCGAAGCCATGCAGCTCGTGTGTATTGCAGCTTTACTTTTGTCAGCAGTTGCTGCTCAGCCGGATCCCTGGGGAACGGATGGACCCGCGCTGGGTGCAGACGCTAAGGTAACACACAGGAGGGGCACCTACCCTCTGCATGTGGCATGTTAAGTACTTCTCACTGAACTACCTGTTGTTGTTTTTTAGCGTGGTGATGAAGAGCCATCAGTGATGCCAACCCCAGGAGGTGAAGAGCCATCAGTGATGCCAACCCCAGGAGGTGAAGAACCATCAGTGATGCCAACCCCAGGAGGTGAAGAGTCAGATGAAGGGCCAAGTGCAGGCACGCCAAATTGCAACTCCGACTACCCAGAACTGGTACGTGGTGTTTCAAGTTGGTTATTTGTGATGACATGGGGGTTGCAGACAATCACTGATTCCAGTTAATTTTCTTTGTTTGGTGTAGCCAGATGAGATGCCCTCTTGGATCCCAGACTGGTCCTTTGGAGGACCAGGAAGTAGAAATCCCATGAATGGCCGCCAGCCTGGGAGACCTTTTGGTGAAAGGGTATTTACACAAAGTATTTCTTTTTTATTGTGTCATTTGGGGGAAAAAATTTAACATTTTGGAAAATGCTTTTATTTGTTGCATTTCCTAGAGGTTTTTTTTTTGTTTTGTTAAACAATCTTTTTGTTTTATGGGAAATAATGTATATGCTGCAATTATTTGGCAGCAAACAACAGGCAGGTGTAATGACTCTCTCTTGCTGCAACAGTGAGGTTGCTAGGCAGCATACTGGGCAGACAAATAACATTTAATCAATTCATAGTTACAACATATAACTCCCTCTAAAACCACTAATTGTTGTTTTTACAGTCATGTGTGTGTCGGCATTAAACAAACCAGATATAAGTTGCCAAACAGGGAACTTTAGAGGTAATGTAGGCCTGGATTCCCCTGCTTCCAGTCATATTTAGCAACTGTAGTATAAAGGGAACAACAAGACGGGTAATAAACTTAAATTAGGATATAGAATAGACAAAAAAGAGACTTGTGGGGGTTTTTTAATTAAAGGATTTTAACTGCAACCAAAGGAGAGCATACTGCTCATCTGAAATTTCTAGAAATCTTTCATTTTAGAGGCCTTCCAGTAATACTCGTACAAACATTGTTACAATTTCATCATGATGAGACCCCAATTCATGTCCTCTGTGGGGGACATGAAACTGAGGCCTTTATCTTCAACACCATGCATGCAGTCTATGTAAGTCAGTGGTGTACTGTACTTAAGTACAATTTTGAGGTATGTGTACTTAACTTGAATATTCCCATTTAGCATAACTTTGAACCTCTCCTCCACGACATTTTAGAAAAATATTGTACTTTTTATTCCACTATATTTGTAATGCAAAAAACAATCTAAGTGGGGCCATTCTGCACAGCGAGTACATTTGGTGCTGATACTTTTATATTATTATTTATATTATTATTATACTATTATAACAAAATGTAATATATTTTGAGTAGTGTGTACTATGTTACCATGTGTGTAACTTGTTTAAAGCATTCACAATACTTTTAATTTTACATCCAAAATGTCAGCCTTTCTTCAACATTTGCATTAAACAAAGCAATACCCACTATTGGAAAATGTTTAACTGTGTGCGGCTCTTGGTGCTTCACACAGCGCCCTGGTTTCAGGTTCGGCGCTCGTGTACGGAGACACAGAAGACCTGGAGGCAGGAGGCCCCATGGGAGACCATCGGTAAGCTCACAATGAGAAGCAGTGACACTATAGCTGTACTCAAATAAAAGCAGTAATATGAAAGTGTTGTTATTGGGTCTATACCTCATTAAACTCCTGATCAGAAACACCGGAAGTGATTAGAGTTGCAGTTCTCTGTAGCTGCGCCCTACTTTTCCTATTTTTGTTCTTTTTTATTTCATTTTCCACTTCTGGTTCTATATTTTAAGTCTGATTTTGTCTTTTAGGGGGGATCATTTGATATCTGCATGTACAAGGTGCTTTAAAAACTTTAACTTAAATATTGGCATTGTTTTGCATTAGGAAAAAAATGTAATATACATTTTTTTCTTTTTCTTTTAGGTGTGCTCCCCTGTGTTCAAGGTAAGCCTGCTGTTATTTTCCATTGTTAAATATTACACACACCATCTTAATCAGCAAAAACTCAGATTCTCTTGTGTTAATTTTCCTTTTCAGGTTGACAACGTGACATTTCAGGTAGGTTCATGAGTTAAAACATTCACATGTTACATAGTGTACTTTGACAGTGACTTTTTCAACTAACCATGTGGCGTTTCCTACATTGAAGAACACCACTGATGCTGTTCCCCTGAAGGAGGTAAACAATATGATTTAACTTCAGTTAAGAAAATATTCACTTTATAATGTTGATTTCATTTTGTTATGATTTTACTGACCCCCGGTGTCTAAATCTTGCAGGGTGTGAACACGTTTGTTATGTCGAAGGTAGGTGACTGAAGAATCAGTTTTAAGACTAAATTGATTATTTTCCTTATCAATAAATACTAATGACTGACAATCCATCCGTAGCATAGTGTAAGAGGCCTTCGCAATCATTAAATATAAACATTTGTTTCATAAAATTGATTATTTTTAGCAATGACTCGAGTATTAAAGCTCAAACACACATCTGACTCTCACTTTTGCAGGGAGGAAGACACGGGCCTCCAAAGACTGGGGTAAAACATTTGTCTACATTTAGTAAATTATTAAATATTTTATTCATATATTTATGTCTGTATATATATTTTCTATTTTTTTCCTGCATTGTTTGTTTTGTTTCGCGTCAATTATGCTTCCTGGATTCTCTTTCTTTGTTTCTTTGTTAGGACAACTCCATTTAGATTTTTTATTTCTTTTCATTTCAATTTCAGGCATATGTGAAGCTTGTCTACAGTGCCACAGTGCCGGTAATCTCCTGAATAATCTTTCTTTTATTTATTCTTTTATACTGATTTGTCCTCCATGACCATCATTTTTCTCTTTTTCTGTGTTTTCCATTTAAAGAACAAAGTCTCCATCGAGCTTGGGGTTCTCAAACCTGTAAGTACAGACCTGTTAAAGCAGAACATTGGTAAACTCCTTGGAGAGAAAAACCATCCCGAGGAAGATTACTGACAACTTTAACAGGTGAGGGTGTTGATGAAGTGAAACTAATTAATTTGAATTATCTGATCATCAGTTTGCTACAGTAACTATTGCTGACACATGTTCTGGTCTCAACCTTTTCTCAGGAAGAAACCAACAACAACAAGCTGGATCAACCAACTTTACAAAGGATTGTGGTTTCTTTCCTGTGGTATATTCTGAGAAATCTCTTGTAATTTGGCATTTTCCTGTA
>CAFUXE010002133.1:954835-965855 GCA_903364295.1 Serranus cabrilla | reverse complement strand
TGTGTGTGTGTGTGTGAACTTTTCTGTCCCCATGACACTGTTAAATCTGCTTTAGGATTACAGTCTGTAGCCTCTAATTAAAATACGTGGCAGTCGTATTGTTTTATGGCTCTGTGATAAAACCACCATCTTCACTTTATTACATCCTGTATAACGCACTTAATCTTGAGGAAATTAAAAAGCTGACAGTAGGGAACAGATAGAAAGAGTTGCACGTTCAGTGTGTTACAGTATAAACTGGGATCACGCCCGCATACTTACAGAGTACTTGTTGCAGAGTGTGCGCTCAACAGTGCAGTCCACTTTGGCTATCTTGACGTCGGTGAGGCCTGAAAACTCCTTCTTGGAAAGATCCTCCCATGTTGGAGCGAGGTTCTTACAGTGGCCACACCTACAGTTGACAGCAGGACAACAGGGATGACATCACTTCAAGTGGCTCACACTGTAATTACAATGTTTGACTGAAATATATTAATAGATTTAAAGGTTGGTGTGAGTGAGGGTTATTTCACACAGATAAATAATAAAACAACAATCTTACCATGGAGCGAAGAATTTGATGAAGGTGAAGCCCTTGGCTACAGACTCGTCAAAGTTGTCCTCTGTAAGGTCCAACACAGAGGACTGCAGAGAGGAAAGAAACTGATATTAAACTGAGCAGCTAAGAAACTGGATGCCATGCCAACTTTTTGGTCCCCACATCATTTCAATAAGCACATAAGTATTCTGTGTTCAAAAAAATAGTTCTGGGGACTCCTAAAGATTTTAAGGACCTTTTTTTCCCATTTGCAATCACTGCGCCAGTAGGAATGCTGTGGGCCGGTGGCAGACAAGTCAAAATCGTGTCATATTCATTCACTGCTCCACTTTTGTTGTTGTTCTTTATCAAAGATGATGCTATTGTCATCAGTATACCTTTCTGATAATCCAGCCTCCATAAGCAGGACATAAAAGCCTAACCATAATGACTAGTTCCGAGGCACACAGTTGAGTGGGTACTAAGCTCAGAGATCTTAACTTATATGCCGGTAAAGATGGCTGCCACATGTTTTTCCACCGTTTGAAACATCTGTGGCTGTACTGTACCATAAAGTATTATAAGACTGGTCTGACTTGAACAGATTTAACAAGTATAGGGTCTAAAAACTTCAGAGCAAAGCAGACTAATGTCAAATTAGAGCCACTGAAAATTGTTTTTTTAAATGTTTTTTGGATGGACGTAAGAAGACCTGCTGAACAGGCACTGCAGCATTAATTATTGTGGATGGCTTTTCTTTATTGTTCACACCCACCTTTTCCTCTTCTTTGGCTGGCTCATCTGTGGGGATCTCGTTTGCTTTTTGGTCTTCACTTGGTTCCTGTTCCTGCTCCTGAGCGATGGCCACCTTCAGCTGGTTGTCCACAAAGTCTTTGAAGGAGTCCAGGTCTCTTTTTCCTTTGTACTGATCTGTCTGAATATGACAAACACACACATTAGAATGGATACCTCACTGTGTTTTTTTTTTTTTTACCATAGTTGTAAAGGGTATTTGAGTAATTTCTCAGCATTGTGAGTTATGCCATATTGATATTGTTATATCAAAAATGAATTTTTCTTTGGACCTCAGGAACTTAACATTGATCCTGGAAAGTCGGGCTTGCTTTAGGAGACTATAATTGAGAACCACTGACACTTTTTACACACTAAAAACACAACAGAAACCAAATACGATGCCTTACAATAACAGAATAGTTTTAGCTGGGGCTGAATTAGGATTTATTACGATTCATTGTTAACTCGCGCTAATGCACTCATATGATGACTGTTGTGATTAACAAGCATTCCAGTATGATGTATGTCATGGAGGCTGTTACAGTTTGCAGTAAATCTTAGAAGGTGTTGTGGAGAAACAACATGACAGCCATGGTGGCAGCGGGTCAGATGCAGGCAGGCCGGGGCCAAAGAGTTTGTCGAACAGTTGTGCATGCAGACATCATTTGAAATGGAAAGTCTGCCGCAGTCAAAAACGTATTTTGTACCTTCTGTCCGTTGTAGAAGAATAGCAGTGTGGGATATCCCCGTACGCCGTTCTCAGAGCACACCTCATAGTGCTGCGTGCAGTCCACCTGGGCAGTAAAGATATGAACATGTGTTATTTAACGGAATAAAGCACGAATGCAAATACTGACACCAAATTTGCACAAGAGGTGAGTCACACATATGCACACAGGTAGCTTCTCCTGTGGCCAGTATCCTGTTCTGTCAAACAGGCAGCAGGATGAACAGGCTGGTGTAAAGTCATTGCACATAACAATGACGACGGCATATGGAGCAATAACAGCTTGTTATCAAAAGTGTCACTTATTTAAGAAGTCAGTGTACATACTACACTCAGCCTTGGTTGACAGTGTATCTGTGTGATAGGTGTGCCATTATAAGGCTATGGCACAGCCCTCCCAAGCCTTTTTAAGAAAGCACCTAAGCAGAATGAATAAAAAAAAAACTAATTTAATCACTTTCCCCAGAGCTGATGGTTGAAGATAGTCCCCGGTAAACTCTTTTAGGATATTTTTTTAGCATATATTGTCTTTAAGATTTTAGGTTTTGTTTGTTTATTAACTGCTCTAGCACTTTAAATGTTTGCTACTGTAAATAACGTTCCAAAATCATGTGAAATTGCATATTTTTTATTGAAAAAATTAAATATTCTTGGGGAGGACCTATGTATACCTTTTTGCTTTTTAGAAATGCATTTATTAAAGGTTTATTAGCAGTTGGATCATGAACCTGTACACTATCTGAAGGACCCACCTTTCCTATCTTGACATCATCCGAGTGCTCAAAGGTGGTGGCGAGCTGCTCCCAGGTTGGAGCCATGGCTTTGCAGTGGCCGCACCACGGGGCAAAGAACTTGACAAAATGTGCACCTGAAGCAGGAGAAGAAATGCCGTCTTAGAGAAAGAAACTGCAGATAACAAGCAGGGAAAATGAAGACAAATGGAAAGAAGAAGAAGAGGCAATAAGTGAGCAAAAAGTAAAATGCTGTGCAGTGAATACCAACTCCTGCATGGGCATAATTAAGTGAAAAGTTATGTACTGCGGTGAGGCTGAGTAAGTTTATGTGTTCAGGTTTTTGATTTGATGGAGCAATGTAAAAAGGTGATTCCACAACAAACTCAATCCAGCCTGTCGTAAAATGAAAATATACACCTCTTATACAGAGGTTATACACAACCAATTACACAACGTTTATTGGAGCTCTGTTGCCAATATGTGAAGGTGGGACCTATAAACACCGTTTTAAAAAATGCCTATGTCATATCCTGCCTTTTTTCGTCTCCAAACAAGAAATCATTTATTTTTCTTCAAAACCAAAACATTTGACTTCAGCTGAGCTTAAAAGCCACAATTTTAACAAGACAATTATCGTGAGCACTGTTTATTTTTGCAGTCGTTGTCTGCAAATCCAGAAACGTGAGGTGACAGGAGACAAGTGTTATAGAGCTAGTTTGACTTGACTGACGTTGTGGATTGTGGCTCAGGTGCTCGTGTTGAAATGTCAATCAAGGCAATGAGGTGTTTCCATTTTCTAAGGAGGGATCCAGAAACACGACTTAGTGTGGCTGAAAACTGAAATTACATTTAAAAATCTGAGAGGAAACAGAAACAAGTTATCTGTTGCAGGCAGGATGCAGCTGCATAAATACACAAGATGAAGTTAACTAGTCACATGCCTAGGTTAAGTGGTACAACAGCACTTTCATGAAACATTATAAACAGCATATGTTCTACTTTATCTTTACCTTTGGCTATGTGGCCCTTAAAGTTGAGAGCAGTGAGCTCATACATGCCCTGTTTGGGCTCTGGGGCTTTTGGAGGCTCCTGTTCACTTTCGGGTTCCTTGAGGACAAAAAACAAAAAGCATCCATGACCACCATTCTTGCACTTTAGTGGTCGCTGTTTATGAACTTGAGATGCTAATGAAATGAATAAAACTCACTGAAGGCTCAGCCTGAAGAGTCTTCAGCATCCAGGTCTCTAGAGACTGTAGATCTCTGGGGCCCTGGTACTTCACTGCCTCCTGGTCTGGTTTGAACAACTTCAGCCTACACACAACACAAATAAATGATTTGAGTTGAGGCAAGACAGACAGGGAGCATGTTTAGCCAGTTGCAATTTTTTTAATGATGAGTCAGAGACAGTTTGGCCTCTCACTCATCCGACTGGACAATGACAAAAATGTCATGATGTTGGGGTGCTATTCTACTCTGAGTTTAAGTTTTTAAACTTTCAAGGCACTCCTGGAAAAACGCAAAGCACTCAGCAACACAAAAGCAGCAAGCTAAAACCAACACTCCCATTGAAATTAATAGAAAGCCACCCGAAGCTGCTAAAACCCACTCTGTGTGATCAGGCCCTTTTTATTCTAAAACTGTACATTAACTACTAACAATTTTTCCAACTACTCTCACCATTACAAGCTTTAGGATCCTGTAAGATTTGGTTGTAGAAATTCTGTCAATCATTATCCAGTGACTGCTTCGTTTGCTGGTACAGCATGTGGTCAGCAACAACCAGGATTTAATGGGATGTCATTAAGATACTGGCAGAGAATTCAACTAAATGCAGGTCAATGTATTACCTCTGTCAATGAATGATGAAAAAGTCTGTTTACTTCTATGCTGCAAGCATTTTTATCCTACATACATCAGTCAGTTCATAATGTTTTTCAATAAATAGATTTGTTTCAGTTTGTTCATCCAAACATGCAAACTGTCTAGGCGGATCCAACACATGCCAACAAAATTAATATTAATGAATAATTTCAAGAATTGGTGTGGTAGTACTTACGTGGGGTAGCCCCGAACTCCGTGGACATTGGAGCAGAACTTGGTGTCCTGGACGCAGTCTACTTTTACCACATACACTGGGGGGTCGTCCATGCTGTTGTATTTGTCGGCCAGTTCATTCCACGCTGGCTGTAATCTCTGGCAATGACCGCACCTGGACACAACAATGGTACAAATGTCATCAGTGTACAACATAAATTATTCTTTAAGCTTCTTTTGCAAAATCGAAAAACCATGACCTGATATATTTTAGAAAAGGAGCATAATAAAATGTGGAAGTATATGCATTTTGGCCCATGAGAAAAAGATGACACAGAGTGTGTGGTGTATCTGAGGCAGTATATTCTTAGAAATAGAACAATGTAGATGGTGGCATACTACTGTACTCTCCTCTAAATAAGGAAACAAAATAATAAAAGTAACCAGCCTCTTAGTTTTAAATTGGTCATTTCTGGAACTGAAAGCAACTTAGAACATTAGTTCTCTTTTTTATAATTGTGACAGTGTCCTGTATTATTGTGAATACCATTCCCTAATACAGACAAAAATAATGTTAATCCAGGTCAATGAAAAGGCAAAAAACGCACGGACACAGTGAGAAATCTGAGTTGATACCTATCAGTTAATACTGCTTTGTTGCAGTGGTGAGCTATTTAGGCCAAATGTTGAGAAGGCAGAAAGTCACTACATGCAAGTCTAAAGTTACATAGTCCGTATCAAGATTACCAGTTTGGGTATTGGACAATGGTTTGAGATACTTTTGGGAGATAACTGACACTTTCATGGTCTGTCTTTGGCATGACAAAGGAAAGAGAACCTCTAATCCTGCAGGATTTTTTATCTTACCAAGCAGGAGTAAACCTGACAGAATAACTCAACTGAATGAAGACAGTTTAGGTGTTTAATTAGTTCAGTCAGTTGTTAGTTGAACATAAACCCTGCACCCACACCGGCCTTTCATGGATCACATTGACATCCCTGCTGTAATCTTATCTTCAAGTACAGCCTCTGTCCTTGTACCTCCCTCCCTCATGTTATTCAAACTTTATTCAATTGGGCCATGGTCAAGTTGATCCTTTAATTCCTCATCCTTGAGAAGCCCCCTAAAAGACCTCTGAGGGTCCGTGGACCCCATCTTTTTAACCGCTGACATAACCTGAGTCAATCAGTGCCTGCCACGTAAGCGCAGCTTCCTAAACTACAGCTATGCAACTGAGGCTGCCACTTTCTGCATGAACTCTGAATAAACATGCTTGCACAAACTGTGAGCAAAGTATAAACTTCCCTTTCAATGTTCGCTGGAAAGCTTTCAACTAAATTCCAACAATTAGGGATCTACCAGCACTGTTAACACCAAAGGCCCCGGTGAAAAGTGCTCAAATTCGCTTAAGTGCAGTTGGCTAACTGTTTGGCTACGCTATTTAGCAGCTAAGCTAACTGCACCGGTTATCCAAATGAACGGTGCTCGCTATGTAGCATGCATGCTAACTAGCTTGTTTGCTAACTTGCCGGTCAGCTCTAATCCAACATTCAAGCCTTTTATTGGAAAAATTCGGTTTGTATTTGGATTGCCAAAGACAGACAAAGGTAACAGCCAATTCATTTAGTAAACGTCGTCGAGGAAAAAACTTGGGAACTAACTGTTCACTTACCATGGGGCGTAAAACATGACAAAGTGGGGTGCAGTGGGCACCGCCTCGTTGAACATCTCCACAGTGTACGAGTGCTTGGCGTGCTCATCTTCTTCTGCATCGGCGTCGCAAAATACACTGGCAAACAGTAACGAAAAATAAATAAAACACAACATAAGGGGTGTACAATTCAGTGCTGAGGCCATGGTGAATCTCTCTCGGTGGGTGTGCAGATCCCCTGCTGGTGTGAAAAGACCGACTCTGAACGTACACGCCCCTCCAGCAGCCTCAGTTTAAAGCGACGTGCACTGCGGATGGGACACATGTATATGGGGAGTCCTGGTATTGCAGCCGGGCACGCAAACACGATGTTGTGTAGATCTGTGAAAGCCCGAAAGCGGTTTGCAACTCTATCCATCCTGACAGGTTCAGGCAAATGCCATTCGTTTATCAAGTATGGAAGCCTATTTGGTAAAAGCGACTATATCGGAGGGGACACTTGCATACATACAAATAACCAGTAAAACATCAGAGGGCACAGTGCATTATTCTTACAATAGTGTATGCAAGCATGCTGCACAAATAGTCATAAGTTAGTGTTCTCCACAATAATGTCTGTGTTGTGTTATTTGCAGGATGGGATTTGGTGTCACTCACTCTTAAGTATACTGAGAGGTTAAGAAGTCACTGAAGAAAACAAAAAGATATGTAGCTTAGCATCTAAACAGCAAAAAACAATATTACAATAAAATACTTTTAAGTTGATCACAAAAATCTAAAGTACTATGAGCATCAGACTTTGCTGCTGAATGCAGGATGGAAGTTATGTAGGTTCGCACATAATGACCATGACCGATCATGCCTAAAATGGTGCAGTTTTATTCATGCCAACTTAGATTGTTGTGGTCTACATAGTTTTAAAAGGGTACCAACAAAACCAACAAAACCAGTACAATATGTTACATTTAATCAATTGTGGTGTTACTACAATAGGACTTATTTGCCATCTATTGGCAATATAAATAAAATGCACTTGACAGGATTTTGACATTATTCTGAGTGAAGCATCCCCATACACCATTACGTTTCTACATTTGGGGTGATAAATGTGCCTGAGCCCACATCCTAATATATATTATGGGTAACCCAATGTAACCCTATATTCATGGGTAGAAACAAGGTTAATAGCTTAGAACCATATTTAAGAAGATGAATATGACATTAACACAATTTCAGAGGTGAAATATTATTTTAAATGTTAAAGCAAGGCCAATGAAGTCATACTCAGAGGCTCAGTGAGTAAATTGTCATTAGGATATAATTTAAGAGACATTTGAGAGTTTGTTCACCTCTAGTAGAGTGAGGAAAAGCCAAATTGGTTGATTATAAATGGTCCAGTAAGTTCTGGTTGACTGCACTTCTTTGGCAGGCAGTCTAAGTTTCCTTCACACCTAAGGCTGTCTTTCTAGAACAAACTGGCCACTCTCTGAACACCTAATGGTATAAATCTATTAAAACATTCATGAAAAGATGAAATATTATGAAAATAGACGCAGGATTAAGAGAACACAAAGTTAGCGTTTTGCTTAAACTGTAAAAATATGGGCAGCACAGCTCAGGTGTCACATCAGTGCTGGTTCGGATGACAGATGGACTGTTGGTTTTCTACTCCGATGGGCAGATATGAGTCAGAGTTGCCTCCTCAACAGTGGAAACGATGCTTGAGAGTGAGAACATTTTAAGACAAATATAATTAATCCAATTTATTACATTGGATAAATAGGGCCTCTCGTGGGGGCTGTAGTCGCGCGTAATGGCGACAGTGTACATAAATCATGCATCTATTCCCACGGCGGAGCGTGTTTGTGTGTCTGTTCCCAGAGCAGCGAGTACCTGCTGGCTTCATGGATTGACAGCTCTTTGGCAAATGCCTCCTCCTCCCCCTCTCCATTTCACTTTTAACACAGTCATGATTTCATGAAGCTGAATGGTGACAGCCTTCATATGTACAGTAATTCTCTTTAATCATCCCTCTTTTTCCTTTCATCTGGACAACAGGAAGAGTGGGATGAGGAGAGGAAGAGCTTACACCATGGAAACAGACGGAGGTGTCGCCCAGAGCGCACTATGGTGCCGTATATAATACTATTCCAGACTGTGGCAGCTCTTTCATAAAACCAGGTCTCCTTGAATGTCTATATGCTAAAAGTGGGTGAAAATGATCCTACCATGCACAGTCAGTGTCTGAAGTTATATTTATATGTTACAGACTGAGGTGTTTATGAAGTTCTCTCTCTCTCTCTGTCTGTGTGTGTGTGTTTTGGTACTTTGAGGCACTTGCGTCAGGAGATGGTCTTGCTGTTCCCCCGACTACCACCAAAATTCCACTGTTAAGCACGCACATAACCCCCACCCCCACACGTGCACACACACAAACACACACACAGATTATTCTGTCCCAAGGTAGAACAAAAATATTCAATGGGGAAGCAATATATAGTACATCTAAGAGACTCCCTCATGGAGATAGATGGTGCTACACTGACCTGAAGGCTGACAAGAGGTGGTCTTTAACCTTCAGCTGTAAAAGCTCAAACGTACTTCATCTTTGAAGAAAAAGACGTCTTACCTTTCGGTCGTGACCTCACTGGCAGAGAGCAAAGTTGGAAAAATCCTAAGGGTCAGGAGTCCACAGATGCCTTAATGCTTATTGAATTGTGTGATGGACCAAAACATATGATTTAGCTTCTTCATAACAGGTGTGCACATTAGAAATATAGCAGTTTGTTTCCATGAGCATGGCATGAAGAAAGACTAATTTTCTTATGATCGCTTATGATCTTATGAGGGTTAAAAAGGTAGTTTGACATTTTTGGAAGTATGCTTATTTGCTTTGTTGCAGATGATAAAGTTGATAACACTCTTATGCTGTGTTTACATCAAACATAAAGCAAATTTTCATCTCATGTTACGTGCAGGTTTGACATTGTATCTGGGTTTGTAACATCATTTGAGGTGCATTCAGCTTGGTGAATTTCACTGCCTTCTGCTGATATAACTACAGCATGATTCTGATGTGTAAGAAGTCAGAATTCATGCTTTTTCAGGTCTGTCTGCATGACATGATATGAAGATATCAAGCAACTGGTTAGCTTAGCTTAGCATTAAGACTGGTGACACAGAATACCAAAATAGGCTAAATCCATTCACCATCACCTTTAGATCACTAATTAACATGTTTTTTATCTTGTTTATTTGAGGCTAAGAAATATATCGCATATAACCTGCCGCAAAATGTCTATTCCTTCAAAAAGGTTCAACAACCGCATGTAGAAAGTGAGTAAAAGAACTCACTGAGTGCTGCTGTCTTGAACTTTTTCCATTTCACACCAAAGTTATTTTTTCAACACTGTTATGACTGCTATGATCCTATTCCTGCTCTGATTTAGTCCACTGTGCTGACATGAAGGTGTCAGCAGTACGAGATCTCCCACCCACTAAAGTTTATTTGAGCTATTATATCAAAAAATGGCCTTGACATCTACTCGTGACCCGCAGTTCTTGCTACACTCTCACATTCCAGCTGCTGCTCACTCACTGAAACACAAATGCCTACATGGTTAATTGGAGGTGAAAAATGATATGCGAGATTATTTTCCTTGACTTTTGCACATGATGAATAGCATCTACACACAGGCCAAACCCTCCCAAAGGGGCTCTATTGTTACCATGGCAAGCCAATAACCACACATCACTATTTAATCTCAACATGTCATATAGCTGTGGCAAATATGACCAAATTGCTGCTGACACATTTTACTTTTTGCCTGGAGAAGCGGGGGTTGCATAGTTGTGGGTGTCTACTGGTTACCCATTGTTGAGGGCCAGGCACCTTGCCAGGCCAGTTATAGCATGGTGTAATAGGAAAAAGAAAGATTAATGGACCCTGGGGACCCGAGGACATTCTGTTTATTTTCTTAATTGTGTGAAGTTAGTGGCTGAGAGTGCAAGAGTCGGCAGGTGGCAAACGGGCTGAAAGTGAGAACTGAGAGACAAAGAATAACAGCGAGGAGCAGTGTGTGTGAATTTAAAAACTGTTCATACTATAGTTAGATATTGTTCCAGACCACTTAGTTCAGACAGGGAGCAATAACTCTTAGCAGGGTGCTGGAATTATCTTCATGAGGTGTATATAATTACATTTTCTAAATGAAAGTCTAACAAAAAAAACAACTTTGTCTTTCAGGCTGGTCATAGAACTGGACAGGATATGTGATTGTCTACATTCTCTTGGACTTTGTTTAACCTGTAGAAAAACCAAAGTGTAAATTTGAGTCACAGGAAGTTATGTGCCTGAGTATTTCTTGGCCAGTAGCTGTTACTTCCTGAAGAAATAGTTCCCTACAAGCGTCTGCACTACATAAATAAGATATGAGGTGGTAATTAGTGAGCCAGCCTCACTTTGTCTCAGGATTTAGAATCCACTGGCCTGTGTTTCCTTGTTTCCAGTCTTGGCACTAAGCTAAGCTAACTGGCTGCTGGCTGTAGCCTTTTATTTT